>JANHGO010005524.1:0-22914 GCA_024606505.1 Aquila spilogaster
CTAGATATATGGCTTTAATTCTGGGTTTGCATTTTTCTGCATAGATGTCAATGACAAAGGGGCATGCCTGCAATGGAAAAAAAAAGAGTTTTATTGTCAATTTATCCTTGGCTTTTTCCTTCAGACTTTCATCCATAGCTCTTAGGGATTTCCATATATGCTCTGAGGTAAAATTATCCAAATGAAAGTACATCACTAAGTATTAAAAATTCAAAACCTGAGAGCTGTGGTGATCTTATGAACAGTGAAAGACCAGGACAAACAAGTGTTCTTCATGTCAGTTCCAGTACACTCGATAGGCAGTTTGGTGCTTTCCACTCCAACATAACAAATCCTTTCTTGGATAGCGAAACATACAGGAATGAATATGAAGTATGAACGGATTTCAGTTTCTGAAATCAATCAACCTCCTTCACTTGTCACTCTTCCGCTATTTGAGCCACTTCATACAGATTTCAAATATCTGCAGTGTTGCACTGAGCACACTGCTCTTAAAATATCTCAGCTAAGAGTGGGATGTCTAATAACCAGGAGTTTACCTTTTTTTTTTTTTAGACAAAATAGTAACACCATGGTTTCTTTCAAAAGGCTATGGGAATCCAGCAGGATTTTTCAGCTCTGCCTTGAACTTGATAGGCTTGGTGCTCCTGAAATATCAAACTCTAAATCTTTAAAAAACCAGGAAGTAAGAGGTTAAATTTCAGACACTAGTTAGCAGATATACCTTTTTAGATGAATAACTAAATTATTCAGAAAGCTACATTGTCCTCTGGAAAGCAAGAACTATAGCCGTAAGCCAAAGCTAATATAAAACACAACATACCCAAAAGAAACTAATAACTTGATAAAACCTCCCCAAAAATCTTCTTTCTTAGAGGATAGCACCCTCTTATGGGTTAAATGCAGAAAGACAGTTTTGCAGTTGCTATGTTAGGCCTACTTGTAGGAAAAGGAGAAAGTGCTAATTCTTACCAAATCATTTACCATGATCTCAGGATTTTCAGTGAGAGCCAACTAAAGTTTCTCTACAATACTGGATTTTTTGGGTCTGCATTTATTTGTTTCATACCCATTTTTATATGGTGACTATATAACCATATGGTCCTGAGTTATTTTAACTAAAGCTAAATAAATAACATAAACAGACTAAACAAAAACAAATCAGCTTTTCTTGAAAAAAAACAAACAAAATCAAGATAAATTATGAAATTATCTGCGTATGTCTTTAATGATTTTTTCATTTTTTTTTCCCTCTTCATTCAAGATATCATCTTTCTTTAGTAAAAACTATTAATACCAATCCTGATATGGTTTTAAAAGAATCTACAAGCCCACAATAAAATCAGAGAAATAATACTTGGCCCTTTAAGCAAACAGTGTGCCACCCAAAGCTCTTTCATTCCAACTTTATGTTGAGCACGTTCAGACACTGTTGTAAAAGGCAACAGTTAGCCACATCTGAAAGTTATTAGCTCTGAGTCACATTTGGGGTGGGGTTGAAGTTATCTTACCCCAGCCAATGTAACACACTCTAATACTTTATAAATCTGCTCCCGTCACCTCATTCTCTATCTGACATTTGTGTTAATTTTTAAGTTACTGTAAGCAGTAATAACTTGTTTGCATTACAGTAACTTTTCTGTTATATCATGACAGATGGCTTCTGCTGCAGCTTGGGTCAGGAAACTGACTTGTTTAAACAGCACAAGTTCTGAGTTTTGTATGTTTGCTGGCAGGTCACAGTTTACTACCACTATCTTGTTATCACCACTTATCAGCAAGGTGTGTGAATTTTTTCAAAGGATAAAACCAAAGATTTCTACTGCTGCTATCCCACAAAATACTGCCTTGTCTAAGGCAAAAGGTAAATCCTGTCTTTCAACAGTGGCAGGGTTATTGTAAGAAGTGGAATGCTATAGTGACTGAAAAATTATAAAGTAAACCCTGTATCAGCAGTGTTTGGGTTGGATCACTGACCTAACGAAGTCAATTTATGACGGACAGAAACAGCACTGCAATTAAACAAGTGCAGCAAGTTGTACATAAAGCATTTACTTTTGCTGTACAGCTATCATACCTCTGTCATTTCTAATGCTTTATTGTAGCCCAGTGACAATAAAGTGACCCAAAGGTCACTAGGATCCCCTTCACGATCATTGGCTTCCATGAGATTCAGATCCATAAATCCTTGTCTTGTTAGTTCATTCTTCTTCATATCAAAATTCTCTGTTTAAAAAGAAATTGAAGGTAACACTTCAACGTCCGTTTTCTCTGCAAACACCCTTTGTCCTTCCAAAGCCAAACTTGTACTTAATGTTAAGGAGATTTACAAGACAGAGCCATCTTGCAGCCTCAGGCTCTCCAAGCACGCTTTGGGAAAGAATGCCCTTGACTAGATACCAGCCTTTTGCAGAGCTTCACTGTGGATTTTAGATACTGACAAGAAACTGTGCACCCTTTGAATGGCCTAAAAGAGGATGAGATTTCCAAAGAGAAAGAATTCATATCGATTTTTTTTTTCTTTTGGTAGCAGTATCTGTTGCAGTTGAGATTTGCAGAATACGGTATATTAGGAATGGGAAATGAAAGTCTGGGGGGCCAGCATCCTTAGTGCTTGAGGTCCTTGATATAGAAGTGATTTACTTAGTTCTTAAAAAGCAATAAAATGCCAGTAATCCTAGCACCCCTCTTCTGATAGAATATGGTAGATTGACCAATCTAATGTCAGCAAACACATAATTGAAATGTCCTTGTGTCAGCGATTTTTAAAAATGGTTTTCTCATCTTCATAACAATGCTAAATCTTTACTATATATTATTAAAAAGGGATTACCAGTTTAATAAATCTATCTAAGGGTACAGATGCTATAATAAATGGCTGTAGCTTTGGTGTCAAGATTTATAATATTCGTCTGAACCCTTCAACTGATTAACGACCAGGTAATACATTCACCATATTCTCTTCTTTCCTCTTCTGAATGCATCACATACACATACACTCCTCCTATTCACACTGAGACTAGTTCACAGATGCATAACACCGACAAAGTCATAAAGTGAGGAATAACATGTGAAGGGATGAAAGAGACATTGATTTATAGAAAAGTATTTTTGTATGATCTTTCCATAATTTAGGAAAAAACTCCAATATACCTGAGTGATTTGGGGAGAAACAGCTGGCAGGACTTGTCAGATCTTAAGTATTTTTTGGCCTAAATTAATCAACATGTCATAGCCTACGAAGGAATTATATCTAACAGATGGCATGGGCTGATATTTAATGGCATACCATACTGGCATTTCAGATATGGGTTGCAGAAGAACTATTTTTTGTACAGAAACTTCTAGTTTACACACAACAGCTTCTAAATTTCCAGTTTGTCCATTCGCTTCAGTTAAACTGCCAATGCTTTGAAACCACTGATTTAATGCACTGTGTTACTAGAGTAGTGTACAGTCACTGGTGGTTACATTTTTCTAGCCTTGTTATGAGGTAAGTATGTACAGGGTTAAAGCAATGCCACAGAATTCCTTTTTTCTTCAAAACTGATGTTTGTGGCCAAATATTGCTCCTGCAAGCTGCAGGATGTCCAGTAACACTGATGACAGATCTGCTTTCTGCAGACAGAAAGCAAAGTACAGCTGAAAGAAACTTAACTATCTGTCAGCTTCCTCATCTGACTTACAGAGCCTCAAAATCTCACAGCTCTCATCTAGCACAATAAGGACAAACTGACACACCACATATGAACCTTTAAAAGACAGATTTCTAATGAAAAAACTGCTTACACCCGAAGAAAATATATAGTTGCAACAGCTGTTTTCTAGTGTCTACTTTTCTAAGCAAGCATAATAAGCTCTAGATGCCCTTGTTTTAAAGCATCTTATACACACTGATTAAATGCCCCTCTCAACACCTTATGAGCTATGAAAGCAGTATCAGCTTAAGTTGCAGAAAGGAGAGTAAATCAATGAATATCTGTTATAGCCCAATTCACTATATGATCTGTACTTAGAAAACCTGTAGTTTTTGGCAGCTGTAACATTTTTAATCTACAGAACTTTGCAATTAGCAATAGGAAGAACAGTGGCACACAAACCAGAATGAAGCAAAATAAGGGACAGGAGATTAGAAAAATAAAAAGTAAAAAATAATATTAATATATCTACATGTGTTCTTGGTATAGGCTACAAAACACTCAGTCCTTCTAAACTATATACATAGTAGGGTGCTATAGACAACAGTTTGCAGTAGATTTATAGCCCTAAGTAGCTGTATCAAGCACAGCAACAGACTTACCCTTACATACAGCCCACGCTTCCTCATCACATTTCTCACCACTAGTTCTCAGTTCAAAGAAATTGTATTCCTCCAAACTCAGAAGACCATTTCCATCCAAATCAATTGTTTCAAATATATCCAATAAAGCTGCTCTAAAAGATGAAAAAAGAAGAACTATTTCCAAATACTTTGATTTTCTCTATTGTTCCAGTAGTTACCAGCACTGTTGGTAAATAGTGAAGAGTTTACTTGAGAATATTCCATACAGCAGTATTTTAGTAACTACAAACCTACATTTATTTGGAGTGCACAGGTTTGTATTGGTTACCATGCCTATCTAGGAAAAGGACTCACCGGAACTCTTTGGTAAGAGCCAGTTCACCATCTTCATCTCTATACACCAGTTTTGCTTCTCCAGTAATTTGTGTTTTTACCTTTTTCAGCCTACAGCCTGTTGTGAATGGGAGTAGCCAGTAAACTCCTGATGGAAGCTCCCCTCTCCATCCAAACATCTACTCTTAAAGGAAGACAAACAGATCTCTAAGTTACTTTTCAAATGACACCTTTCTTTATTACTAGTAATAACCACACAAAAGTGATTAATTACTTGAGAACACTGGTTCTTTCCTTAAAACAAACACAAACAAAAAAACAACCCTACAGGAAAAAGTCATGTGATGCCTTTTTGAAGGCCCCAAAACCAGTGAATCTCCCAGTTGCACTACCAGTTAAAAAATATTCAGGACCAGAGATGAGGGGAGAACAAATGGATATATCTAACAACAGTTCCACCATCTTTCAGATTTTTAGCTCTCTTCAAATCTTAAACTTTAAAACAAAAGCAGCCAAAATTAGGCTAACAAAACCCACCCCGTTTTACATTTCCTTCCCGTTGCATCAGGTTTCCTGTTGTAGCAGGTTTGTTCAAACTAGCAACAAAAACTTCCTATGTAAAAATTCTCAAGTGACAAGTTTTAAGAAGCAAGCTGATTTCCCTGTTGCTTGTAAGGGAGGAGTCCTTACACTCTGCCATTTCTCTGGGTTTCAGCATGCAGAAATACAACTTAGTTTCCACAGAGTATCAATATGGAGAGCTAGCAATTTGGGGATACTTGCCAACATGCTACTTGATAATATGGCCCTCTCAGGAACTTCATTAAACTTCCAAACATGTGGCTTGCAATTCATCCCATCCAAAGGTCATAACTAAGATGGTATTACATCACCTTGCATAAATTCTGTCCATTTTGAAAGGCAGCATGCACAGAACAAATGCTTCTTCTCTCCTCTAGTCTGATTAAGCACAGTTCTGAATTCCTTCCAAACACATGGAAGCTCATCCATGTAGCAAAAACAGGTACATTAAAGATATAAAAAAATAAACCAGGAATTTAACAGAAATATCTAACCTCTTTGTTTTGTTGTTCAGTAAAGCACACAAGCTGTAGATTTTCTTGGGTTTCGTTTTCCTTCAGAACATACAACACCGTATCCACTGACAACCAATGACAAGATTTTCCTAAAAAGGAAAGAATTCCCAAACAAATTCTTAATAATCTCACAAAATTGTTCTTTGAATCCCAAGCTAAATAATTCCATTGTATTTATAGCATTGATCCCTGTTAAGGTAAGATGAAAAAAAGAAGAATCCATTATATGCTATCAACATTTCCTTCCTATTTAGACAGATCAGAGAAACTGTTTCAAGTATTGAAACTGTCTTACACATGACAATTACTATTAATCATTCAAATATTAAACACTTTGATAGTTAAGGAAGACACTTTCATTGTTTTTTTTACAGTTAGTAGTACATTATTTCTTATTAGTTTTCTTTATACAAAGATATTTGCAATTAAGGACATTATCAAGTTTACAATCTCTTCTGGTATTCTACAAAATATTTTTAAACTCTTTTTAAATGGAAATCTATGTTACATGCAAAAGCTAGAGATATCAAAAGATGTATAACTCTGAAACATAAGTAAATTTTAAGATTTGTACAGCAAGATCCCCATACATAGTAGCATTATTGGTCAGGATGATTGGAATGAAGGTCTGGTCTTAAATATGTTGAATAGATGCTACTAGAATTGATTTGATTTCCTGTAGCTGCTCAGTCCTTGAGGGCAGTCAATCAATGGGCAACTTAGTGTTCTTCAAGTTAAATAGACCACAGAAAAACAATACATGCAACAGAGGGACTCAGTTTTCTGCAGTTAGGAGTTAAGGATACTAAGGACCAAACAAGTCTGTTGAAAATTTGAAGATATTTTGAACCTCATAAAAAAGTAATTGCCATGCTAAAAGAGAAACATTTGCCTTACATAACAGTATTATGCTTTCCTCTTCACAACAAATTACAAAGATATTTCTATACATGGGACAATAATGAGCAAAAGAAGAATTTTTGCATAAACAGTTGCTCTTAGTTACAAGGAACACCTCAATAATCTTGCAGCAGAATAATTCAAAGGCACAGCTTAAGAAGTGGACACATGAAAAAAAAGAAAATAAAAGCTATAAGCACAACACTGAGACATTCTCACATCATTTAGCTTCAGATTGCTTTTATTTACCATTAAAAGTCTGTTGATCAGGTTCCCACTTCAGCCAGGTAGGAATTGGAGAATTACTACTTTCAGTTAATTATTTGCAGTGAAGTTTATTGCCAATCTCAATTACCAACCCATCTTAAAATATTCAGTTAGAACCAGGTATATAAATACATTTTGTGTCTGGAGTCTAATAATCTAAGACACTGGCCGACTACAAAAAGAAAGATAATGTACTTTGAGGTCATTTTACTGCCCACGCAGTGAGAACAAAATAACTAAGGAGAAAAGACGGTATGACAAATAGTTTATATTTTTAATAGGAATTTGCCAGCAGAGAAAAATACTGCAGTACTGTGACATTTGCAAAATATCACTAAATACTGTGAGAGAGAAAAGGAAGATGGGAAAAAAGGAAATGTTTTTTAGAAAGGATAATTCTCTGAAGAGATACAAATACTCTCACCTTCTACCTGACGAAGGTGTAAAGGCTTGATAGTTATACATACTGCAGACCTTTGAGATAAGTGCAACCTGTACTTATGACTAATGATTTCACCATCTTCCTCCAGGTAGAAGCATCCTTTGGATTGTGCACATTGCCATTCCTGGAAACCAAGCAAACATTAGATGTCGCCTTAATCTTTTACTAGGATAGAAGCTCATTCTGTAAAACACAATCATTTCATGATTTAAGGAATGCTGCATAAAATATGCCACAAGACGCAGCATCAATCTTCCCTTTTTTTTAAAATGAATTCTCTCCAGCAGTCTTTTTCAGTTCTTGCAGACAAGCTAGTAACGTTGCTTTACTTGCGAAAACGTTCCAAAAACATACAGATGACCCCAATTCACAAATGGTTAAAATGAAATTTGAATTGTCGTGAAGAACCAAACTGAATTCATGAAAGAGACTCAATTGTGTAATTTACCACTGAGACGCTGAAATTTTGCTACATTAGTTCCATCAGGACAATCAAGCAAAAAAGCTCAGACAAATGACAGGCACAACTACTAGTAAAAGAAAGTGTTTCTTCTTGTCTTCTGCCAAAGCCATTGGAAGGACACAAACAGAAGATAGCAGTGTTTGTAAATAGCTTCTTCTAAGAAGCCATGATTTTGCTGTGATGTTAGAACTGCTACATGCTTCGAAAGTATTTTTTTTTCCAATAGCAGGTCCCAATTTTCAATTTCTAATATTATTTAGCAAAAGAAAAATAAAGTCATTGTAGACATGTTGCATTCCATAAGGAAAGGAAGACATTCTTCATTTCACTTTCTTGGTCTTGATTAAATCCATTATTTCTAGTTATTTTCCCAGCAATAGAAGATTAAGTTTCTGAGCAGAGCCTAGCAGGAGGAATCTTTCAGTGTAATCTCAACAGAGAGCTCTATAAAGGTGGCTGTAACTATGCAGAATATTAAGTGCAAGAGGTAAACTAACACAGATTTGAGAAATTAACTTGCAAAAAGCAGAGTTCTGCAGAAGGTCTGTGTGCAACATCCAGTAAGAAGACTGACTCCTTACTCCATTTAAGGCCAAACAGGCTTCATCAGAGTGCTAGGTTTCATTTCACACCTCTTAACAGTTCTCATCACAATCCACTGATGCTCATTTGATGATACTTTATGTCCAATGACTAAAAGGTGTCAGGCAAGAACTGGACTTTCCTAGTGAACACATACCCAGGTTGCTAACACAGGTAGGAATGCATGCAGCTCTAAGTTTAAATTTTGTATTCAGAACTCTACATTTTGTAGGAGTAGAAAATACTCAGGGACTCATGGATTTAAGAGCCATCAGTCCTGGACCACAGCTTTGCCACCAAATTCTATGCAACAGTATCAACTCCTCTGTACCTCAGATTTCTCATCCAAACTTTACCAAATTCATCTTCGTTGCGCTCCTTTGTGCTTTAGTATATAAATATATTTAGAATTCAAAACAAATAGAGAGATGTACTTTGAGCAAAGTTGTGTGTTGGCATAGAAAGACTGCAGAATCTAACAAATATGATCTTCTACTCCATATTCTGCATCTGATTTACTCTTATTTTATCATTTCAGCTAAGCAGCACAAACTCATCTATGAAAAGAATCTTCACACTGAAGGAATAAAAATATACAAAACTTAAAACATTAATATACATACTGAGAATTCCAAATCTTACACAGCTGCAAACTTAGTACTTCTTATGGTAGGACTACTTTGTCCACCTAAAACGCTGATCTAAAAGAAGCATTTATTTCAGCCTCAGTACCCCAGCAGGTCTGGTAGTATAATGCGTCACACCAATTTTAGATGTCAAATTCACTATGCAGTTTAGTCTGTTAAATCATTTCTAATACTATTCAATACAGAGTAAATTGCTTATTCTGATACTTGCACAATGGTTAATTATACCTTAACATGCACCTGCAGGAAACTGAGATCTTTCCTTAAAACTTAACATAATTTAGATAACTTATTGTTAGTTCCCATAGTCTCTAAGCTTAATACCTTACAAAATCATTTGAAAAAATAACAACAATCCAAAGAGATCAAAGTCAAAAAGCAAAGTGTATAATACAATGTTCAAGCAGCCATCCAAATGTGCTCAAGCTGTTCAGAAAGATACTGTAACAGTTATCATATACAAAAACTACTCTAACACTTCCTATTTCCCCTTTCTTACTGTGGCAGCAGTCTTCAAACCATCAGCTCACAGTCCCAAGCAAGGAGCTTTGCCCTGTTAATCTTCCATTTTCCTGGCTGTTATTTCAGACAGATGACTACATTTTTTACAGTTCTGCATTTGGACAGAAGCTGTTACAAGGGAAAGCTATCTAAATAAGCAGGGAAAATACCTCAAGAAATGCAATTCAGATTAAAACCTGAGAAAAAATAAGCAAAAGTTTGACAATGCTTTAGGAATCAAATACTAAACTGTTATTCTTGCAGTGAGCATAAGGTGGTGCTATATTCTCTAAATTATCCTTGTCGGACTACAAACAGGTATATAAATTTAAGGGAGCTAAAAGGTGATCTTGTGTTTCGATTTTAATACGCAACTTCAGCGCATAACAGAGGATGTGAAATATAAAAGCACAAGGTTATCAAGTAATAGCTAAAACAGTGGGAAATGTTTGTACTGGAAACATCAGGGAGTACCTGAGGTGGCTGATGCCCCATGCCTGTCAGTATTCAAGAGGCATTTGGGTGATACCTTCAATAACGTGCTTTAACTTTTGGTCAGCCCAGAAGGTGTTGGACTTGATAATCTTTGAAGGTCCCTTCCAACTGAACTATTCTACTCTATTGCTCTTTAAAGATTAAGACTTTCCTCAGGCATTTCCTTTGCTATGCAACGTGCATACAGGTCTTTCATTCACTTCAGCAGAGTGAAGGAAAAGTTGAGACTTTTTAGCAGGGTCATCATAGCTACCCGTGGCCGAGAGATTTTAGAACTTAACACTCCATTTTGTTGATATTTTTTTATCTTGATTAATACTGACAGGAAGAATGTTTTGCAGAAATTTGCAATTTCCATCAACTATGTATGAGTTTTAAGCCAGCCAGCTACAGATGAAGCCCAGCAGGTCAGTGTGTTGTGTATACCTGTAAACTTCTGCAATTATCCGGTTTACTCTCCCCAAATTATTTACATCTTTGAATATGTCACAGGGGGAAAAAAAAAAAAAAACTACAAAAACCATGGAAGAATGTGCTATGAATACATTCCATGTTTTCTGAGGTTTAAATTTAGATGTTCATCATCTTTTGACTTCCAGTCTATTCTTCTGTCAAAAAAGGAAAAATGGCATTGGTCCAACTTCATGATGGCAATACTTCTACTGCCTCAAAAAGACCGGTTAACTGCAGACAAAATATATATATTTGTAATAATTTCTTAAACACACAGCAGCATAACACAGGTGCTAAGAAGAAGGCAAGCCAAGTGCCATTTAAAGTGGATACAATGTACCAGAGAGGATGCTAGGCCTCCACTCTCTTACATTTTTTTCCCCATTTATACATTTTTACCCTTTATACAGTATTCTCAAGGTGCATATCTTCAATGCATCTTAGCAGTTTCCAGTTAATGCTTTATATTTCTACAGCTATTGTTATCTTATATGCAGAATAAATGTATTTCCTGCACATAAGATATATATCCTGAATTTTTGAGCGCTAGATTCCAATCCACAGCTCAGTGACTTTGCGTACATGTTCATTGACTTTGACAGAGCTTGTATTGGGCCCTTAATAGTGAGGGCTAACAAATTTAGTAGTACAATTTGCACTTACTCATGTTTATTGATTGATTTGATTTTTATATGATGCTTATCGCTCGTATCCAATACCTGCAGCTACTTTTTTTTCAGTCAGCTCTTACCAGCTCATACAAAGAAAGAGGGATCCAATATTGGGAAACTGTGCAACGGCTTCATACACTACATATCACGTTTGAACAAGGTGAAATTGCAGGTTAAATTGCATGGAGGTCCAGATACCAAAACAGACTGCAAAAAATTCCTTGGAGATAACCTTTTTAAATTTTAATATAGAACAAATGTCATTGTATGGCAATGTCAAAGATATAAAGGACTTCAGAGTTCAATAACAAATACAGAGTTGTTATTTGAAACAAAAATGTAACTCATGAGAACAATCAGTTCAGTTTTCTAGCAGCAGTTATACTATGTGGCCATAACCATTTTTTTCCTTTTATACAGAGGTCTCGAGGTACACATTTTTAATGTATCCTAGCAGTTTCCAGTTAATGTTTTATATTTGTACAGCTATTATTTCCTGTTGAAAGAAAACTAGTAAAGGTTCAGTCTAGAAAGGGAAAACAAAGGAAAAAGATCAATATTAACACTCTACAAATATTGACTTAGCAAAGTGACTTTGTTGTCTTCCTCCCACAGGAATTTATATTGAATGAGTGATTTATTTAAAAGAAAATACTGATAGAATATATTAGTCTAACTAAAAATCAATATTTTCAGTCTACAGTATATATTTACAAATTAATGCCCAACAAACAGAATATGCTCAGAGATCTGTTATTTATTTCCAATTACCTTTCAAATAAAGGTTTATGATACACAACCTTTCAGACTACTTAAGCATTTAAAGTTCTCACCAACCTAATAAATTATGCAATTTTAAATTTCTCAAAAAGTCATTAAACGTTTTCTCCAACAGTGGTTTCATTTATAAAAAAACACACGTTGTTCTATTAAACCTTCACACCTGAAAAATTATTTTCAATAACTGGATGTCAGCAAAACCAACAGTATATAAAAATGTTAATAGTAACGTATCGGGAAACCTTCTGGTAGTTTATAGCTGCCCTTGACAAACTGTTAATAAAACATAAGCTAAAAATCAGAGAAAAACAGTTTCTTATTTAAAATGCAATAACATATCTGTCTAGAGGAAAACAGCATAATTTCAACAGACTAGCTTACATGATACCTTCATTGTGTTTGGCTCAAGTAGTTTTGTGCTTCTGTTGCTACTGGCACACACACTGATAGTGGAAGAACTGGACGCTTTGCAGCTTTGAGCTGATGAGGGTCTTGAAGGAGTTCTGCTATCACCTATAAACATAGATATTTAGGTACAACAATATTATTTATCCTACTTCTAGTGCTACTTCTCATAAAACCTTTATGGGTGCACAGAGATTAACAAGGGGTAACCAGATCTTCTCTCTGATAAGCTGATTTCACTTAAAATAATTTAACACAATCAATCATTGGCCAAACATCTTTACTTTCCTGACTGTGCACACCAGCTGAACAGGCATACATATGGCAGAACCTTGGACTCTAAATCTGCCCGAAGGAGAAGAAATTGTTACCATGGGATTCAACTTCCCTGGAATCACAGTAAATCTGCCCTAAGTAAATAAGTTTAACCTGCTTCTAATGCACAGTTGCCCAAGAAAATTACTTGCAGGCCTTTACTTCCTGATTCCTTACCTTAGAGCAACACTGCTAGTACAGTTGTTGCTTTAGCTACATACATTCAGCCTTCATGATTCTTTTGTCAGCTTTGCTATTCTTTAAGATTTCTTAGAACTGAAGTAACTTTAACAGTACATATTTCATACATAAGCAAATATTTCATAAATAGTACCTCTGGAATCCATTCACTTGCAGACTTTCTTCTGTTTGGGAAAATTTGTAATTACCCTTGTAACTTCAAGCATAACCAATATGAGTTCAATGCTCTTCCTGAAAAGTGGCCTCAACAATTGAAACAGACTGCCTACTGATAGATGTTTAAGGTTTCATCTCTGATTTTGGAAGGAAATAATTAATTTGCTGTTACAACAGCTGAGCATTCCTTTTCTCTCTTCTCTCTGGACTGTGAGAATCATGTGAGAGTCAACCAAATTCACGTTTAAGAATTAGACAGATCCAGATAATAGATTCAGCCCAAGTCCATTTAAACATGCATCAGATATTCTACTGAGACACTTCAGCAATTGTCAGAGTGGAGATGAGTAAATGAGTATTACAGCCTCACTTTGAGAAAAATTAAACAACGCTCAATTGCTCGTTAACTCAGAACATGAATTCTAAAAAGAATCAAAGCTCCCAATACGAAAAATAAATACCTTTTGTTGGTGCTGGTTTGTGGTCAGTTTTCCTCGAGATTTTCAGTGATGGTTTTGATACTGGCAGTGTGATCCCTTCAGTGGAAGTTTCAGCTTCACTTCCAAACTGCCGATGTCTCAATCGATTATCAACCTCCAGTTTCTCTAGTGCAGTCCTGCAGCACTGCTCACTGGTTGTCATATATAAGTCACAAAACTTGATAAAAAGAAAAATAATGCAGTAAACAAAACATCCTTTCTCACAGTTTTAAAAATGAGAAGCCTAACATTAGTAATCGAAGTACAGATGTAATGTATTTTTTCTTACTATACCTACAATACTGATTTTAATTTCTCTAAATCAGAGTGACTACTCACGTGAGACAGTACAACAGAGCTGTGATTCAACAAGGAGGTTGAAATACAGAATAAAAATATTTCAGCCCAAGAACTTTTCAACCCAGGAGGTGATTTATATTTCTTTCGAGACATTTGAGAGGTGTTATTTTTATGTATGATTTTAATAGGGAGCTGTTTTCCCTCTATGAGATGATATTTATGTGCAAATCTTTGTGGGCTGTTTATTCAGTTTAAAGCTTAGTCATTGCTTACAGATGTTGTCAGAATAACTGGTAAGATGCTGCATCTTCAAAATTAGATGCTCAAGATATGAAATAATGTCCCTCACATAAAGAATTATGAAATGCCACAGACACAGCAGCTCTCACAGGTTAGCTAAGTTTGCTGTCAATTGTCATCTTTATCCTGCCATTCCTTTAACTCTTATCCCCACACATGTTGGCTTCACACTTATTATTAGGCTCTGCCTAATAAGTTAGGTTCACTTACAGCAAAGATAAAAGTGAGGGCAGGACACTGTGAGCTAAAATGAGGGAAACAGAAACACGTAGCAGAATACATACCATGTTTCAGAACGCAGGCAGCTGGTGGGCTGAGGTAAGGTCACCAAGTGGACCAACGCACAGAAACAGTATATAGTGCATTTGGTAATATTGTTATTGCCAATAATCAAGAACACATGGCATTACTGTTTGCCTTACCTTCTTGTAGTCAAGTTTGCCATTGCAGTTAAAATCAGGTAGTTTAGTTATCGCACTTACTTCATCCAAAGTCATTTTTTCACCTTCCTGCAATAAAAAGCCAATTCAATTTTAGTTCCTAATCAAGAACACTGACCACCTACACATGTTTAATGAAAACACAAAGAAAGACATTTTAACACCCTTAAAAAGTTTGAATCACCGAAGTAGAGATCAACATTATAAAAAGTATGTCCCTACAATGTTATGAAATACTGAACAGATGAACTGCATCAGCTTATGCAATTTTGTGGTGCCTTCTGGAAACCCACTGTGAGTGACACTTATATCAATCACAGATCTCTCATACATTGGGGAATCCCAGTTGTCAGACATTCTCACTTATAATATAGCACACTAACAAATAAGTTCTAACTTGTTAATAGTCTTTTTCACTCATAAGCTACCCTCTTACGCTTACAGTAGATGAGGTTAATTCACTAGAAGGGTTATTTCACATATGAATTTGCCTCACACCTGTTTATATTTGAAATCAGCATGAATTCAAAGCAGTTTCTCTCCTTTTGGAACCATTGATGATCAAATGAACACATTTGATGCTGCATCACAAAATGCTATCTTGAGTGCCCCACTTGCCACAGGGACAATAAGTATATCTATTAGGAAGAAAGCATGTCTTTCACAAGGTCCTCCAGCAATTTCCTCTACACAGATGGATGGGACTATTAGCATGACACAGCAGCATGCAACTCCTGCATAGAAATCTACTTCACATCACTTTTTAGCTATAGATGCACAGTATAAATCAGGATCAAAATCCAATGTGAACTTCATTGTTGGCAAACATGTGATGTGGACATATGGTCCTGGTACCACAGTGCATTGTTACAAATCAAACCCTAACCTTCCCCACTTTGAGCAGCACCAGTTGGTACTGCAGGCGTGTCCAGTAAGTTCTTCAGTCTGGATTTGTAAAGCAATGCACTGACTTTACATAACAGGGTTTATAGATCTTTATGGCATAACTACAGTAGCAATCAACAGCTGTTACTTCTGTTTTCTTCTATACAAATAATGTTTCCTTGCCATTGCAACTACATTTTTTTGTTCATACAGAATGAAGATTGAAGGTTCTGCCACCATGATGGAAGTAAACAAGTAATTATTGTTATTTGGACAACCACAACAAATACATCAGGTAAATTATTTCTTCCTTCTTTTTCAATTTGTTCTCCTCTACACCCTCTTAAACTTGTATTATAATCTCTTCCGAACAACAACGAAACAAAAACAATCAACATATATCAGTTACTAATTGTTTTGATCAGTAATACATGCTTACATGTTCAGAATACTTATACTGTCTAATTTCCAAAATCTCTACTAAAGGCTAAGAATGGATAATTAAGTTCCTACTGATACTTACTGTTGTAAGAATTTTCTGAAGTTCATCATGTAAAATATAACCAGTGTTATCTGTGTCTATTTTCCCAAATGCTTCAAGCAATTCAGTTTTTGTGGCTGGTGTTTCTTCTTTTAAAATAGTACAAAAATCATCAAAATTCAGCGCAGTTGTTTGTGAAGTCCAGTATTTATTAACTGTCTTCTGAGATGGGTTTCTTCCAGCCTGTTGAAGTACTGAACAATAAAACACAATATTGAGTACATATTCCAGCTGCCAGTAAAGGAATTGTCTCAAAACATCCTTTAACCCCTTCCCGTGATCCAGTTCTTTTTACATATATTTTTAAGTCTCATCAATTCAAGGGAAAACTAGCTGCAAAAGACAGTCTTGTTTATAGTCTCAATCCTGCATTCTGCTGATAGAGGCTGACTGTGACCTTCCCCAGCCTTGAATTCTGTGGTTTGTACCAGGCAGGTCAGAGCAGCCTGAGGGGCAGATGATCTTCCCAGCACATTCTTTCAGAAGGGGGCATGAAAGGGGCAGTGCCTGTTTCTAGGCCTGCATTCTAAACCATCACTCACAAACCACGATCCAGTACAAAGATGACGCGTGCCACATTGTTGAGAATAAAACCAGTGAGCAGTATTCTTACAACGGGGAAAAAAAAAATTAGGAAGTATTTTTTTGCTAAAGGCTTTGATCTGCAGCTTTCACTTACTACTTACTCAATGCAACTGTTCTATTAAGGTCAATGGGATAATTTCCTTATATAAAATCAGCAAAGTCAAAACCTTAATGAAGCAAAATACCCATGACTTCAAAGACAGCCTCCTTAAGTGACAAGTGTAAAATTCAGCCCAGAGTCTGTGTCCCCTGCCTTAATATCAAGAACCTATTAGCGTGTGTAAGATTACAGAGTGAAAGCTGTTTCTACTGCGTTATCCCATTCACTTTGCCAATAATTAAGTTCTAGTGTAGAATTTACCTTAAACAATCTGTTAGGTCACATCTACACATTTGAACTTATCAATTCATATTATGCAATGTAAATTTTAAATATAAAGAGAAAATGACACTGCTCCTACATTTGCTATTCATCAAAATGAATTAGCTGGATCTAGCCAGCCTCCTAAAAGTCCTTCCTGAAAAGTCTCTCATCAATTTCCAGCGTGGAGCAGGTATGATGTTAGACTACATTCAAATGTAGCCTACCTGAGACTGGAGAGATGCTTTTAAATCTTCCCATATAATGAAGTTTTTTAGGAAATCATAAAAGATCCTTCATTTACCCAGGCTGGCAGTTTGACTTTTAGCCAGCTGACTGATGACCAAGTCTGTACCAGCTGAGAACAGTTCAGCAGCATCTGTGAAATGAGGCAGTGGCATTGCTGCAATTTTCAACAGGCAACAGTGTCACCACAAAAACAAACAAACAAAACCAGACACCTTTGTTGCTAATCTCAGACTCAATTCCAATGACTAAATAAAGATTTCTGTCCTGTCCCCTCTACAAACAGTCAGGAGAACATAGCAAAGCTTACATCTTTATCCATGCTAAAGTTGGGCACACAGCAATTGTTGAAGGATTTCAATACCAAGGTCAGACAAGGAAAGGTGGTTACTCTGTGTGCTCAGTTCCGTGGGTAGCAGAGCTCCCTGGAATGTCAGTGTAGCGCAGTATTAACTTACATTTAACTGAGTATCCTTCAAATATATGGCAACACTACATTCTTATATAACCTGAGATAGCAGCGCTTGCTATACACTACACCTCTCAAGTTTGTATTCATTTAGCCTTCTTTACAGACTGATTCTACTAAACACATTAAGTAACACTGCAGCACATGAAAAGTAACATTTTGCAGGGCCAACCTCTATGTGAATATTGCACCGTTTCCATTATTATTCAAACACTGTGTAGTCACAGCTGCTTCAAAAGTAGCACGCTCATTTGATAAATGCCAGAATTGATTTAAATTGCAACGTAAGACTGTAGTAACGCTCAATACTCACAAATTTTAAAAAGAAGCAGGTTCCTACATCTCTGAAAAGACTGGGAGCCTGATCTACTATTTGTCCTTCCTGAGCTGACCTTGAAACTGAAATGCCTGAACACCTGGTAAGCACAAAGCAGCAGGGTATGGATAGATATGAAAGCCAAACCACATATAAAAGAGATGACACTTGTTCACACTGCTCCTATTTTAAAATCCAGATCATCCAAAACTATCATTAGGATGTTATAAAAGTACTTTTATTACAGCACAGAAAGCCCGGATAGTGCTAAGTCATATGCTGAAAGAATGAGTTTGCTAATGCACAGAATTTCATGTAAGGAAAGAAGCTACCAAAAAAAGAAAATCAGTGCAACAGAAAAGTACACTAAGCTTTTGTGCTGATGGTTTTAGATGGGGATACCTACTGCAATTTAGGCATGGGCAATGCAGCAATTAGTGAAAAATATTTCCTCACATATGCAGAAATATAAATGCGGTCACTAGAATTAGGACCTAACTAAATGATTCGATAATACAGCATTTTTTTTCCTTTAGTTGTTGCTTGTTGTTTTTTTTTTCATTACAAACAACTGTGACACCACAACACACATACCACTTGCTGGCATCATAATCTATTGGGAGAGCTTTGGAAAGCAACCTGTAATATCAACAGTCTCAAGCGTATTACGAGCTGTATCTTGAAAAACCCAAAGGACCAAAATAAAAGCCACGACTTTTTAAATTACACATTTGGGGTCTTTTCATCTAACGGAAGGTTTATGTTCTCATACTTTCTTTGTCAACAATGTGAGCTGGAAGTACTTCTTTCCAATAAAGTCAGCTGTGATTTTCACATAACCACAAAACTCCGGGTAGAAAATAGGACTGAAATACACTTCCTGGGTTCCCTATACAATCCCATACTAACGCAGACAACCATAAATAGTCCTTTTCACGAAATGACAGAAGTAAACCAAGAAAAAAAAATAGTAAGATACAGCCCACAATCCTACAAATCCAAAACATGGCACAGTTGACATGATATTTGCTTGAGAAATTTTATATGACAAAGCAAAACATATTTCACAACT
Source organism: Aquila spilogaster (assembly GCA_024606505.1). Lineage (NCBI taxonomy): Eukaryota > Metazoa > Chordata > Aves > Accipitriformes > Accipitridae > Aquila > Aquila spilogaster. The sequence continues at coordinate 18,985 of JANHGO010005524.1, forward strand.
GAAACATACTGTTACTCAGCCATGTTTTTCTTATTCCTTATCTTATTCTGTCACTAGGATGATATCCAATACATAGTTTTCATTTCTCAGGTAAGGTTATGTAATCATGCTTAATGATTCCATGCAAGGAGCTTTGAAATGTCATAGATTTTCAAAACACATTTGGTAGGTTTCACAGCGTTCATTATCTACTATCACCTTTATTTAGCACAACTGAAGCATTCAGATTTTTTTTTCCCTGTGGTAATGCTGACAGCAATACCACTTGTACACAGATACAATATAGGTATGTATATATATATTTAGAAACATTTTAATTAAGTAACAATTTTAATGAAAATAAGAGCTTTTAGAAAACACCAATGTCTAAAATAGTCTATAAATTCGGCATCAGAAAGGTGGCATTTTCACATATTACTCAGATAAAGTAGATTAGAACTGATGTGCCAGACTATGGGTAAGGGTGGTAAAATTGACAAAACTTCTCACATGAGTCTGCAAACCTCTGTGCCAATTAAAGCCAGTTATCACTGTGACTTTCTGCAGTTATAGTGGCAATTGTCCACAAGAAATGGAACTGTTATCAACTCATTCAGTCATTTGTCAGGGATAGGAAATAATATATTGCAGAAATGTCGCAAACAAAGAGCAGTACCTCTCCCCACCTCCTGTAAGCAACAACGCTTCCATCAAATTTGGTAGTGTTAAACAACTCACTTATGTCCCCTTGTAAGCTGTCAGCTGGTATTGACTTTTGCCCATTCATACTGGTGATTTAGAGATGAAAAGCTCAGTATGCTACTGTCAGTTCCATGAGCCATCCAGCAACAAAGATTAAAGATTTGAAGAAAATGAAAAGCATTGAGGAATGGTAGTTTCTATATACTTCGAAAAATCACTGTGATATACTTTAAAACAGGTAAATAATGGATATCTCCAAAGATACAGCAACCAGTGCTTCAAATGTGAACCCTAGCTAAAACTATTGCAAATTCCTTACAGGAGGTACTGACGTTATGCACTGAGATATTCTCACTACTGAATTACTAGCTGCTATTAGTAAATTATCCACTGCAATCATCACACACAACAGTTAGAGGGGAAAAAATAATCAAATAATTACCCAAAGTGAGTTGTCCTTTTGATTTAATATTTTCTAAACTGCTTTTCAAAACAGTTAGATAAGCTGCTCGACAGTTCTTGTAAAAGATTGCTTCTTCTGCATGCTGAGACTTCTTTGCTTGAGAGCCTTCTGAGCATGTGCCTTTCAGATCGGCGAGGGACGCATTACTCCCAGGACTGCTGGCCATTCTGTGAACAACGCAATCACAGTTACAACTTGTCACTCCTTTGCCTGTTTAATAACAACTCTTCTTTGTCCTCTGAAACACAGACCATCACAATTTATCCTAAAACCTCAGGCTGCGTGCTGCCCACCATCTAACTCCGGGATAAGAAAATTAATCTATCTTTGCAGGAAAGCATCACGAGGTCTGCAAAACAAAAACAGCTTGAGCTGTTGAGCTACTTGTTATCCACAATTTGTTCTCTCTTGATAGTAAAAAGTTTAATTTCATTGTATTATATTTTCATTTCAGACATTTGACATAGCAACGATTACATGGTCATGTTATTTGAAGCATAATACAAATTTTTGAGTTAGCAATGGTTTGCAACATAGAAGTTATCTGTGTTTAGAAATAAATCAGTAGGATTTGTCCTTACTACTTACTACTAGAACTTCCACTCTTGACACTTCAGCTAAATTCTCCAAATGACAAAAACTATGGGAGAACTTGCACAGAACTGCACTTGCTGGCTCTGATGACTTCACCACTATCATCTAGGTCTAGCTTGATTTGTCACAACGGTAAAATGAATGAACACATCACATCCCATCCCTATGACTGTTTTGCTCACAGTGCCCCTCTCGCTGCTGCTACTGGTCACCACAAGTAGCAAAAAGAGTGTTTTGGGGGAAAAAGTCCACTGTCTGTGGGAGATACAGAGTAATTTAAAAAGCTTTTTCACAACAACGACAAAATAAATATCATAAAAAATGGACGCAGCACTTAAGAGCTCTGTGGCTGCATGATCACAACTGGCTCATGTGACATGGGAGTCCCTGGAACACTTGTTGGTGTGAAGAGCAGTGTAAAAGTCCCCTTTGTCCCCTAGAGAAAACAACATGTAATCATGTTTATGCCGGACTGTATATTTCTTGGGATTCCCTCTGATTTCCATTTTCCATCATGCGAGCTAGCTGCAAAACTGGCTAGCTTCATACACCTTCAGCAGAGACAACACATAACATCGTAAAAACTACATAACACTCAGTGTTAAAAAAACTGATGTAGTGATTAAGTTGATTACATACTCCTTTTCTTTCGTTTTGTTTTCCTTTGCCTTTGTTTCCTGTTTTTACAGTTATAACAGTAGAAAAGTTGGTCAAAACGTTAACCCTCCAAGCATATGAAGTTAAAAGCACTTAATTCTGCCTTTAAGACTTATTTATGGTAATGGTATTTAGGTAGGTCTGAAATTAAGCATGTGCAAGACTTAGGACTTTTAAGAACGCTACTGAGATAACTGTAAAAGAATTAATGAAAAAAAATCACTAAGTGTATTTTTTTATGAATTAAAGTGATTCCAAGCAGTAAGCACTACTGTTTGCTCACAAGCAGCCAGCAAACTCTAACAGCAGCTTTCTGCCTCTGCCCAAGGTGATTAAAGCTTTTAGACGGCCATCACAGAGGGACACTATATCACAGTGCACTGTTGGTCTAACAGCCTCTCAGATTACTTTACCCAATGTTGACTTCAGAAAATATCTTCCAGTATAACAAATTGAACATCTCAAGTCCAGCAACAAGACAACAGCATCACAGGGACCCCTTCAGGACTCGCTGGATTCTTAATCAGGAGGCCTAAATCACTCGCACCTTCTTGAGTTATACAGGTCTTTCACTCTTGGGAAAGAAAGATAATAATCGCTTATCATGGATGAAGTGCCCTCTTTGTAATACACAGGCCGCCTGCCTGACACTTCAATATTACACCGGCATTAGAAGGACCCCACAGGGAACGGTGATACAGTCTGGTTCCTGCAAACGGGCGTCAGTGTAATTAAGCACCAGCATTACACACACAAAACGGAAGGAGGTGAAAGTCAAGGAGGAAAAGAAGAACAAACGTTACTTTTCCAGTAAGTGGTTTACAAATTGTGAACCCTCGCTGACGCTCCTCAGACTCCCCGTTACCGGGGTTTTTACTGCGGGGGCTGCAGTTCAGACACGGAGCGCTGCCAGGACATCACACCACCCAGAAGCCCAGGAAGGGCGCTCAGCGATAGCACAGCACAGCACAGGCTGCTCGGCTGGATTAAAGAGAGCGGTGTAAGGCAGCCTCTGCTCCATGGGGAGAACAGCACAGCCTATTTATCACTATGAGACGACTCCAGTACGCAAAAGCCGTCTTGGAGGCAGGAATGAAGCGCCTTCCTGGCAACACCGACCTTACGGCCGCGAACACCCAACGCGGCGGAGGGGCAGTCGAGCCCCGCGCTCAGGGCCGCGAGCAGAGCCCCTCAGCGCACGGATACCACCAATCTTCCCCCCCCCCTCCTCCCCCCACCGCTTCTTCAGCCATATTTACAACCCGCCCTCACGGAGAAGACGTTCAATCCCCACTCCCCTACAGAACGGAACCCACCTGCTCGACCCAACCTCCCCGCGGCGAAAGCACAGGCCCTGCCCGGCCCGGCCCGACCCCTCCCGCCGCACAGCGGCCCGCAGCCCAGGGCCTGAGCGACGGCGTTCCTCCGCCCCGCCCCCTCAGCACCGTTTCCAGCCGCCACTGCAATAATTCTCCTACAAAGAGCAAAGTTTAAATTGCATGAATGATACTTTCAAGTAGGATGGAACAGATGCT
>JANHGO010005525.1:0-22909 GCA_024606505.1 Aquila spilogaster
TTTCATTTTTTGACTATGCTTACACTTTCTCTAAGAGAAAACAGGTCTTTGGCTGGCAGCGCGGGGTGACCCCTCTGTGTGTCCCCGTGCTCCTCCAGCTCCCAGCGCGCCCCGGAGCAGCCGCTGCCCGCAGGGAACGGCCGCAGCCCGGTGCCCCCACGCCGGGGGAGGTCAGAGCCGGGGGTGGCGGCCCGGGGCTCGGGGGGAGCGTGGCAAAGCTCTGCCCCCAGCACAACGCGGGCGGCCTTCGGACTGCCACGTGTGGATGAAGAGGATGGCAAGGAGAACATCCCCGCACGCGGTGACCCCCCCGGATGGGCTGTCCGTGGAGGATTCCTCTCCGCGAGAGCTCGGAGTGCCGCAGGTGGGTGCCGGGCTGCCTCAGGAGCAGCGGGGCTGTGGGTGTCGGAGAAGCATCCCGCGTGTGCCCGCCCTCATCCCAAATCTTCCTCCCTTCATCTCCAGACAGGGCCGTGCTGGGGCTATGGGAAACCCTCCTGGTCCCTTTGTAAGGGTGGGGGGCACCTGAGAGCTGAGCCTGTGTCCTGCGGGCAGCGGGACCCGATGTGGGGCGGGATGTGCTTTTCTAACAGCTCCTCTGCCCGCAGGCCCCCACCTGAAAGGGCTGAGAGCAGATCCCGGTTTCCCAGCCCCCAGCAAAGCGATGGAGACAGCGTGGGCTCAGCGTGCAGAGGTGGGTTCAGTCCCATGGCTGTGCAGCCCCCGCCACCCCGTGTGACTCCCAGGTGTGGGGCTGGGGGCTGCAGCGCTGCTCTGCTTGCAGGACCCCACGCAGCACGGTGCCACCGCAGCTCCGGCGTCCACCGCAGATCTGAGGGCGCACAGTGAGGCCGTGGTGTGCGGCATCTGCATGGAGCGGGTGTACGAGAAGGCGCTGCCGGAGGAGCGGCTCTTCGGGATCCTCCCCAGCTGCAGCCACGCGTTCTGCCTGGGCTGCATCCGCACGTGGCGACGCAGCCGGAGCTTCCCCAGCGCGGTCATCAAGTGAGCGTGCAGGGACACACGGGGCAGCACAGGGATGGGGTCACTGTCCTGCGGCGTCTGAGGCGCGGGCTGAGATGTGAACGATCCAAATGGTTTTCTGCAGGTTCAAACGTCCCTTATATACGTTCACAAGTTTTCTGTTGTGACTTTCTCACCCGCCTTTACATGTCAGCAAGACATTCCACGAACACTCCTTAACGGCGCACGCAGGAGCTTATCCAATCAGTCACGAGTTGTTCCTAGCCATGCTCTCTTCCTCCAGTCAGGGTCATCATCACGCAGCCATCACGCAGCTTTCTTGACTTTGTTTTTCCTCTTCTGGAGGTGTCCTTGGTTCTCAGCCTTGCAGCATCATGCCCCTTATCTTGCTCCGCAGCTTCTGCTCTGAATAGTCTTTCTTGTACTCCCACACTGTCCCACTGTTCCGTACCCTGAAGCCTTTCTGTGGGTCTGGGAGCTGTGATGGGGAGGGGACGCGGCTGCTGGGTGACCCCATGTGGGTGCTGAGCTCTGCAAGGGGCTGCTCCTCTTTTAGGACTCAGGTTGCGTATTAGGAAAAAATTTCTTATCAGAAAGAGTAGTTGGGCATCAGCACGGGATACCCAGAGGAGTGGTGGAGTCACCGTCCCTGGAGGAGTTCAAGATGTGGCACTGAGGGATGCGGTCCGTGGGGTGGGGCGGAGCTGAACTTGATGATCTCAGAGGTCTTCCAACCTTAATGATTCCATGTGTTCACCCAGGGCCTGCCCGGAGTGCCGGCTCACCTCCGCCTACTACATCCCCCACAAGTTCTGGGTCTCAGATGGAGATGAGAAGCAGCAGCTCATCGAGAGCTTCAAAGCACGGATGGGGTGAGTGCACAGCACCGCGGGCTCCGCACCGCTCTGGCAGAGCTCACAACCGCTGTTTGAACCCTGCAGGAAAATCAGGTGCAAGTTCTTCACCCGGAACCGCGGCCGCTGCCCGTTTGGGTCTGACTGCATTCACCTGCACGAGCTGCCCAGCAGGCGGCCACCACCGCGGCGCGGCCGGCAGCACCCGAGGATGCGCGCTGTGAGTGGGGCAATGCGTCCTTTGGGGCCGGGGCACCGCGGGGCTGGGGCTCACCCTCTGTTTGTTCCACAGGAGCGCAGCCCCCCTCCCTCAGAGAGCTCCGATGAGGAAGAGGATGAGTTCCACCTGCTCGAATGGGCCGTCACCAGTACTCTGCTGGAGCTGGACTTGCTGTACACAAGTTATAGCCGTGAGATGCTCTTTGGGGACGGCGGCGACTCAGACTGAGCCATGGGACCCCCCTGGGCATTCGCTGGGTGCTCTTGGCTTCAAGGAAGTGTCTTCTGTGAATGGAATAATCCACTTTTAATGCTTTGAGCTGCTCCTGGCTTTGGTTTGGGGTGGCTGTAGGATGAGGGAATGGGATGGTCTGGCTGCTGCGTGCCTGGCTGCAGCCCGTGGAGCCCGGGGGATGGGGGGGGGTGCGGGGTGATAGGGCTCAGCCCCTTCTGTCGCCCTCTGCACCTCTGGGAGACGCTGCGGGAGCCGGGATGGGGTGGGAGGTTTTAACGCACAGAGGGCTGAGGGGAACGGGGGAGCCGGGCCGCCCTGGGGCGCGGCTTTAAACTGCTTTTAGCGAAACCTGAGAATCACGAAATAAAACGCGCTGCTCACGCTGCCTTCGGACCTCCTCCTTCGGACCTCCTCCTGCCCGAGCGGGTCGGAGCGAGCGGTGCGCGTTCGCCTTTAAGGGCCCCTTTGCGCTTGGCACGTGGGATGATTTGCATACAGCGCGCGCTTTTGTTTTCTTTTGGCGCGGCGGGTGCGGAAGTGGCGCGAGTGGATTCCGGGGGTTCGGTACCGCGCGGCCCCGTCTTCCCCCACCGCGGACGGACGGGGGAACGCGAGCAGCGCTGGTGCGGGCGGCGCTCTGCGTTCCGCGTGGAGCTGCGGATGTCCCCGGAGGACGCGGATTGGAGGCGCCCCGTAGCGCAGCCGTGAGCCCCGGCCCGGTAATGCGGGGTAACGCGCGCCTCCCGGGGTCCTCCCCGTAACCGCGGCCCCCACCGCTGCTGCGGGGCTCTGCGAGCACCCAGCGGGTCACTGGAGGCCGAGCTCCCCCCCCCCCCGGTTTCCCTGCAGGCGCATGGAGCTCCCCTGGCTGCAGCTCCTGGCCAGGCCGTGCCGCCTGCTGCTCCACGCTCTCTCCTCCGGCCCCGCTGGGACGCTGGCCGCTCTCCGTGCGCTGCAGCGGGTGCGGGCCCAGGAAGGACCGGGGCACGCGTTCCCGTGGCGGAGCTTTGTGGACGCGCTGTGCGCGGAGGAGCCCACGTTGGAGGGGCCGGATGGGGCCCTGGCGGTGTGAGTCAGCTGCGATCCCAAAGCTCGGGGCTCAGGGGGAGCTCGGGTGCATCAGGTGCCCAATTCCTGTGCTCCGTGTGCGGTGCCGTGGATGACGGTCCTGCTGCTGTTCTGCAAAACCTACTGGAGGCGTTCGCTGTTCCCTCCAACTTCCTCCTCCTATTGCACCTTCCTCCACAGCTCAGGAGGGGCACATAAGGACCCAGAGCCGTGCAGTGCTTTGCAGTGACGCAGCCTCTTCTTTTTCTCCCTTTTTCCAGCAAACCACGGCTGCTGCTGCTCCCCATCGTGTGCCAGAGGAACCTCTTCTCCCTGCTGCATGCAGTAGCAGCAGTGGTACCCACAGACTGCCTTCGTCAGCTGCTGCGTGCTGCAGGGCAGGACCCCCAGCCGGACCCCTGGGTGCAGGCGCTGGGGGTGCTGCTGCTGCGGGGAGAGGAGCGCTCCTCCCCACCTCCCCCTGCCCTGACAGCCACCTGCCAGCAGCAGCTCAGGTGTCTGTGCAAGAAAATTGTGCAGAGCAAAGCAGAGGGACGAAGGAAACTGAAGTGGTGCTTCAGCAAACAGGATGGGGATGCGGCTGATGGCGCGCTTCCAGGGGGGAAGCGCAAGAAGGCGCTGGAGGAAAGCCTGGAGCTGAGCGAGGAGAGGGAGGGGAAGAGGCCGCTGCTGGAGGATGCAGTGTTTGAGCTGCAGGGAGGTGTGGATGGTGCAGCAGGGGTGGGAGAAGAGGTGCCTGGGGAGACATCAGGGGATGGATCCACGCAGAGCCTGGCTGGCGCTGCCCTGGAAGGTCCCCGTCAGGATGCAGACAAGGAGCCCAGGAGGATTTCAGGGCCGGAGGTGGCAGTGGAGGTCCAGTCCTTCATCCAGGTACTGGGGAGGTCTTCATCTTTCTTTGGGTTTCAGTCCATCTCCACGCTCTCTCTCTGCACTCCCATTGCCAAGCCTTCCCTGCTTTGTGGTGAGGTGGATGCTGTTCTTGGGGCATCCCTGCGTCTCCTGGGGACACCTTCACAGCTTCTCTGCTGTGGAAGAAGTCCCCTGGGTGCATTCAGACTGCTGCTGTGTGTATGGCATGGGCGCCTTAGAGATGCTTGTTTGGGATTTATGACTCTTGGGGATGCTGCTTCCCAAAGTGCTTCTTCTGGAAATCAGGAAGCAAACTGAGCCAGCAGTTCCCCACCTGAGGGTTTGGCTCCCCTCTTTCAGCCAGTGAACTTTTAGAGTCTGTTCTTTCACCTCACTTTCCCTAGATGCACGGCCCGAGGCTGAAAATGCTGCTGCTGCAAGAGGCCAACGTAAGTGGTTGCTTTTGCCTTCATCCTTGGTGCAGATGGGCTGAGTGGGCTCATCCCAGGGCCCCCAGAAGGAGTGGGAGGGGAGATGGGTTTCATAGGGTGACTGGGGGACAACAGCCCAGCTGTCACCTCCTCTACAGCACGTGGGTCGGGCTGGGAGGCAGTCGGGAAGAGAAAAGCCCTAGAGCAGCGTTTTGTGGCTTGGTTTGTTTGGTGCATTACCCAAGGGCGGTGTTTCCCTTGCAGCGCACAGAGCTGAGCATCCCACCCGAGCTGCACATCCTCAGCAGCTGCTCTCCAGGCCAGGTGAGCACCGGTGTCCTCACAGCTGGCGGTGCTGCTGCTGTCCCTAACAGCCCTGTCCCCTCTGCTGTCCCCCAGCTCGAGGGGCTGTGCTCCTTCCTCCAGCTCTCCACGTGCCCGGAGCAGCTCCTGGTGAGGTTCTGCAGTTGGTTGCTGGCTCTCACACCTGACCTCAGCTACACCAGTGCAGCCGTCCTGGCTGAGCAGCTCTTCCTCCCGCGAGTGAGTGCTCGGGCAGAGCTTTCCCAGCCTGAGTGTGCCCTGTTTCCCTCTCTGCATCCCCACTTCTGCCTTTGCTACCCATAGGTCCTGTCCCTCGTGCAGCCACCGTCGCGCCACCTCATGGCTGCCCTCACCTCGTTCTGCTCCAAGTACTCAGAGCCCTTCTGTCAGGTCCTGGTGGCTCCGGTCCTGCGGGAGCCGGGGGCAGGTGTGCTGGGCTGCCCTGATGGGAGGGCTGGGTGGTGCTGGGGCAGCTGAAGGAGCCGGAGGGAGGGCTGTGGGGAAGCCCTGACTGCAGGGTGCTGTCTCTTTGAGGGCATTTATCGCCCTGAATGTGCGTTAGGAACCACTGTGCTGGTGTAATCTGAGCAAGTGAGCGTGTGGAAGTTGGGGTGGGAGAGGAGTGTAAGGATGCCTGGGATAGGCGGGGGGGGAGGTGATACTGGTTTCCAGCATCAGTCTTCTTGGAGGAGAGCTGCCATCCCTCCATGGACTTGGGGATTCCTGACAGTTCCTAATGCTGTGCTGAAATGGTCTGAGGGACGCATTGCAGGGAATAAGAGAACCCTGCACAGACGTAGCGATGTGGCACTTGGGGACGTGGTTTCGTGTTGGTTGGACTCGATGATCTTCAAGATCTTTTCTGACTTCAGTGATTCTGAACCCTCAGCAGGGCAGCATCCCCCATTGCTGGGGGCTGTTGGCAGTTCAGCCTTCGCAGATGAATGAAGAATGCTGAGTTCTCCAAACACAGCAGAAAGAAGCACCGCTTGATTTATGGATGTCCTGACTGGGACATCCCCGTGGCCGGAGGGGCGGCAGGAGGGGTCAGCACACCCCTATGGATTTGGCAGCCTCGGCTTTCCCCTTGCAGGTGCTGAGCAGACCAAGCTGGTGTGCGAGCTCGTAGAGGAGTGCCTGGAGCCCGACTGCGTGAGAATGGTGTTGGGGTAGGACGTGACGAGCTGCAGAGCGTGCACCCAGCGAGGCCGCGTGAGCAGCGTGGCACATCTCCCTGTGTTTTGCAGCCAGGTGCTGGCGGTCCCTCTGTCCGAGAAGCTGCTGCCGGTGGTGCTGGCGGTGCTGGGGAGGCAGGTGAGGCCGCGTCGCGGGCAGCTCCAGCAGCGCTGGGGTGAAGGCCGTGCCGCGCTCCCGGCTCTCTTGCAGGAGCTGCTGCCCTCCGAGCTCTTTGACCTCCTGGTGCTCGCCCTGTGCCGGCAGGCGCCGGCCTTCGCCGCATCGCTGAGCTACGCCAAGCTGGTGATGGCCGTGCTCACCACGTACCGCAGCCAGGTGAGTGCAGTTTGCCTCGGAGCCCGCGACCCCCGCAGCTCCCTCCCACCTCATGGCGTGCTGCGGTCCCGCGTCTGCTCTCCCCGCAGCTCACCCCGTCCCACCGCAGCCGTCTGGCGGCCGCTCTGGATGGCAGCAACGCGGCCCTGAGGAGATCTCTGCAGGCAGTGCTGGAATGAGCGCCGGGCAGGTGCGGCGTGCTGCTGGCTGCGCTGCTCTGTCCGTGGGGCATCTCTCATTTCTCTCCTCCTCCCGCAGATGAGCAGCGAGGGAACGGTTGGAGGCTTCCATGGATGGAGGATGGCTGCGTGTCCCTCACCCGTACAACGGACCCCATGTGTGGCCATAAAAGTTGGGGAGGGCTGTGGGGTTTTTTTGGGAGCTGCGCTGTGGCTGCGCAGCACTGTCCCAGTGTGTGCTCTGAGCTGTGCAGATAACGGTTTCCTCAGTTAAACGTTTATTTTCCAGCCTCCTGTGGTCTGGTCTGTCTCTGGGGGCATTTAAACTTGGGGGGAGTGGAGGAGGAGTGGGGAGGAAAGGGTTCTGCCACGCTCAAGATGGCGTCTCCCACCCGCTATACCACTCTCAAGATGGCCGCCCCCGTTCCCACTTTGCCACTCTCAAGATGGCGGCTCCCGCTGTTCCAAATCAAGCATTCAAGATGGCGTCCCCCTCCCGCTATACCACGCTCAAGATGGCCGCCCCCGTTCCCACTCTGCCACTCTCAAGATGGCGTCTCCCACTCGCTATACAACGCTCAAGATGGCCGCCCCCGTTCCCACTTTGCCACTCTCAAGATGGCGTTTCCCTCTGTGCCAAATCGAGCAATCAAGATGGCGCTTCTCCTTCGCCTTCCGGTTCTGCCGCGCCCAAGATGGCGACTGGGGAGGGGCAGGACACGTGGGCCTGGAGGCAGCGCCTGGGAGGGGAATTGTGGTGTAAAAGGCGATTGTAACACCAAAGGTGGCTTTGGGGGGTTACAAATTGAGAAACATTGTTTAGTTCCATCAGACAGATGAGGCCGTTTGGGTGCCGGTGGTGTTGTGCCCATCTGAAACAGCACACAGGAGCCCAAGAGAACAATGTCTTCCGGTGGAACGAGAGCATTGCTCTCCACTTGGCTCCTAATTAACATCTGCGTGTTGGTTTCTCATCTACAGAGTCGCTGCTGCCATTGGATTGGGAGCGGACTTTGGAATCTCAGAGGTCCTCTCCAGCCCTCGTGGTGCCGTGGTTCCCAGCATCAGCCCTCCATGGAGCACGCTGCTGGCTCCCAGCTCCAGCACCTGATCCCCCAGGCTGGACCTGCTGCTGGCCTCCAGGCAGAGCTGAGACCCCATGGCCAACCCTTGGCCATGTCTGTGCCGTTTGAATGTGACGGCTCCGGGTTAGGCTTAATTGGCCACCACAGTTTTGTATCAGCTTTATATTTTGTAAGGCACGAGTGGTTGTGCACGTCAGCCTTCCTATCTGACAGCTCAGCCCATTTCTGGGCTGGGATTTACCAATCTCACTGCCTCCGGGCTGGGCTCTGCGTTTGTTTCCACATTTGGTGTATCTGGTGCTGAGGGACTTTGCCTGTTTGCTGTCCTTTGAAGGGCAGTAGCAGCGAGGAGCTGGCACACCTCAGTGATCTGAGCAGGAGATCAGTGCCTGTCGGTTCAGGAGGGGAGAACTTAACGCAGGAGAACGGGGCTGAGGTAAACTTGGTTTTATTTCTGGGAATCAGCCTTTTTTTTTTTGTCTGTGTGGCTTTTGTGGAGCAGCCTCTCTGCGGCGCATTCCTGTTGTGCAAATGGTGATAACTGCCCTTCCTTTGGTGTGGTGCTCAGGGGTGCAATAAGCAGCATGGTGGGGATGGGATGATGGTTGGACTCGATGACCTTAGAGGTCTTTTCCAGCTGTAATCTGTGACTGACGGAAAGTGGTGCTTTCATCAGTGTGCCCAGATTGCTCCCCTGTACCCATGAAAACACCCAGTGGAAACCTGAGCTGGGCACCTTCTGACCAGAGAACTGCAGAGATGAGTGTGGGTGGATTTCTGAGGACGGCCACCATTGGAATTTGTGATGGTGCATTTTGTTTTTGAAGCATTCAGCAAAAGTCATAAACACTGACATCCACAAATGGAGAAGAGGGATTAAAACACAAAGGTGTGACACGTTACTGCTTCGCGTTTGCTCATTAATGTTTATTTCCAGCCAGAGAAATGAAATGAAGCATTAAGTGATGCCCCTAACGCTGAGATTTCTTTATAGTAAGGATCTCTCCAGCTATTTCAGGTGACAGTGGGCTGACGAAGCTTCAAAGTCTACTCCATCTGGAGGAAAGGAACTTCAAGAGAGCCAAACTGTTGTATTTGCATACCAGTGGGCTGGTGGATGAGTGTACTGAAGCTATTGTAGTGCTGCCCATAATGCGACATAAATAGAAACTGTGCCCTGATCATCAAGGTCTGAGCCGGCTGTTCTGGCTTTATTAGGTAGCAAGCTGCAGTCGTCAGTTTCCCTGCAAAGCTTTGATCAATGTATGTAACCTCCGTGCCTTTGTCCCCAGGTGCTCTGCCTGCCTGTGGCTCTCTGCCACACGATGACGACAGAGGACAAACTCATCTCCAAAATTCTCCTGGCCGTCGGCTTCCTGGTGTCCCTGCTGAAGAAAAGCTGTGCCTACCAGGAGCGCCGTGGGGGAGCCCCAGCACCTCTATGGGCTGGGAAGGGCCGTAAGTGGTTTGAAGCCACCCGGCTGCGGTGCACCTCCTCACTGCAGGACTCCCGTAACTGTTTGCTTTTTATGTGCCCATCTTATTTTAACGATCTTGGCTGCTCTGTGCCATGTGCAGCTTCTGTTTCCAACTCGTGGAGATGCTGGGAGCTGCATTTCGGGCCAGCCTACGTGGTTTTTGCTGGAAACAGTATTCTGGGATCATCTTTGCAAGCTGCAAGGGAGGTTCCTGTTCTGTCAGAGGCATTATGCTAGTTTCTGCAGGGACTTGTTAGCTGTGGTTTTGCAGTTGGTTGCAGCTTATCACATACCCTGGGTTCCTGTGGGGTGTACGTGCAAGATAAGTCATGAGAGCTGGAAGCAAACCCTGGAGATGCTGTGTGTGCTGGGGGAAGGCTGCTTGGTTCTGTGGCTTTGGCTCTGCTTGACCCTCCCAGGAGCTTTAAAATCAGCCTGAGCAGTGAAGAGAGGTGGAAATGCCATAGAGTATCAGTCAGGTTTTGTAGAACCTTATCCTGGAAGAGGGAGAGCCAGGCTGGGCTGCTGTTTGTCTCATCTCCTGGTGGTGCTGATGGTCTGAAGTGTTGGTAGAGGTTTCCTTGGCTGCACATACATGGCAGTGTGTATAACATTCAGCTGATTTATTTGTGACACTCAACAGCGGCTCCTTATCTGCTTCCTCTTCTCTAGAGATTGACCTCTTTCATTTCCCTTTTCTGTCTAATAGTTTTACACGGATTTGGGTTCGCTGGTCAATGCTGGGGTTTGCTGAAGTCCGCTTGGGTCCCCCTAGGTTCTGTTTGGCTTTGCCGGCCTTCTCCATGCTATTAAGATTAGGGATCATTTTAGTGATCTCTAAGTTTAGGGGTAGAGTTAGAGTTACTCTGGGAAGTTATTACAGCTGTCTTCTGGGTTGTTAGGCTTACAATTAGTATTACTTTTGGGGTCGGGGTTCCATTAGGGTTGAGGTTAGGGTTACTGTGGTTAGGGCTCTGGCCCCACCACTCAGACCCCAATGAGAGGATTGCCTTCCCCCCAGTCGGACCCCACAGAAACAATATGCTTCTATGTTCTGGTGCCATATAGGGAGATCCAAGGCAAAAAGTGATGCAATACAACCTGACTGGGTAACTCAAATAGAATGGCAGTGCTTTAGGACTCAATACTCATGAAGAAAGTGGAATTCCTGAGCAACGTAGAGGAAGGGAATGGGAATAACAGAGCAAAGCAAGGAGAACACCAGGGGAAAGTAAGGGAAAGCTGAGAGGAAAAGGACAGGCAGCCTGCAGGGCACCCTACAGTGCAGTAAGGAGCTCTGGGAGCACTATATTGTGCCACGGTATGTACTGGGAAACGCTGCTGCGTGTACGTCGCCCTTACCTTACCTTACCGGTTTAGGCAACCAGCAGCCGGACGGCAAAGTCGGGTTCCGGGGCACTGCTGGAAACGCCACGGAGCGGCTCTCGCACCCCCCGACAGCGCTGTGTCTCTCTGCTGCCACCTGCTGGACGCCGGGCGGTACTGCAGGCACTGCCCTTCGCATTGGGTCCCCGGTGTATTCCAGGCACCGCAGAAGATTCCTGGAGATGTCCGCTGGGTTCTCCCGGGGCTCCTCAGTGTGCTCTAGGCTGCCCGAGATGCTTCCCAGAGCGTCCTAGAGGCCTCCCAGTGCGCTCTGGGAAACGCTGGTGTGCTTCCAGGTGTTCTGAGCTGCCCTGGAGGCTTCTAAGTGTGCCCTATATGCCTCCAGAGTAATCCGAGGAACCTCAGAGTACTCCCAGAGCTCCTCAGTGTTCACTCGGATGCTGTGAGAGTCTCACATTGTGCCCTAAAGGCTTCCAAGGACACCCCAGAGGACGGGAGCACACCCTGAAGTGCATTGTATAAAATGAATACGATCTCAGCATTTTAATCCGACGCACGATGCTTCCTGCAGCCATGCTGCCTCTTCTGGACTGCCACAACCGGTGACATTTTGCAACAACGCGTTCACTTACGGAGTGTGGGGTTCCTCCCCAGTTTCCCAGTGTGTCCTACCGGACACCGAGGTCCCACGCACCGCGTGAAACCCTCTGCGTGGAGCGGCGCCTGCAGTACCAAACTGTAGTCAATAGGCGGCAACAGGGAGGGCCTTAGAGCTAGTACGCATGCGCGTCAATCAGCCCCGGCGCTGGACCAATCAGACGCTGCGATGTAGGTGAGAGCCAAACCGGTCCGTCCCGGGGCTGACTGCTCCCCGATCTGAGCGGGGAGAGTAAATCCGTGCAAGTGCCGCTGGCTTTGGCGCATGCGCACGATTGCCGGAGGACCAATCGCCATAGAGACTGGTGGTTTCTCTGCGCGCAGCCGCTAGAATGAAGGCAAGTCGTTTCCGGCTTTCTGTTGCACATGCGTCTTCCTGCCTGGAGGCTCAAGCACCATAAAGTCGGCGGACTCGAGGCGCAGAGCGGTTACGTGCAAATCCACCGAGGCGCTGAGCCAAGCGGTGGCCGCGCGGAGGCGGCTGTGAGCTCACCCGGTCAGTTCCTGCGCTCGCTCGGGCACGGGGAGGGGCGCAGACGGGGGAGAGCGCGGGGTTAATGGGGGAAGCGGGATGGGAACTGCTGACGGCTTTGGGAATTGTCGCCGTGCATTCTGGCTTGTGATGGGGATCCGCGATTGCGGGCACTGCTGCGTGTTATACGTTGTGATGTTTTGATGGAGGGGTGGGATTGCACGTGGGTTAGGGGAGGAACGCTCGGAGTTGAGCGGTTGGTAGATGGGTGGGTGCCCTTGTGGTGCCATGTGGAGGACTAACGACCATAGAAACTGGCGGACTTGCAGTGCAGAGCGGCTCAAGGAATTAGATCCTACTTCTGTGTCTGGAGGACCGAATACCATAGAAATCTGCGGGCTGGGGGTGATGGAGCACTGAGACACGTTGCCCATGTGCATTGTGGTCTTCTCTGGAGATGCTCAGCAGCTGCTTGGATGCGGTCCCGTGCAACCTGTTCTAGGTGGCCTTGAGCAGCAGCATTGGACAGGGCTGCCTCCTTTAACGCATGCACGTGGAGGACAGCTCGTTGTGTTCTGCTATAGACAGCTCCCATGTTTTATAACATCCATCACGTGGACGTAACCTTTGCCTGGATAGACCTTTTTTTTCCCCTAAAGTGACCCTGTATGACTTTACAAGTGAACTTCAGGTAGTGTTGTTGTGACTGATTATTTACCATCAGAAGACACAGGCTTTTTTGACTGAATCACTTGCGCCTCAGAGTTAATAAAAGAAACCTCTCCAAATTGTCTGTCATTACTGTCTATGCAGACCGTACCTGCAGATAATTAGACACCTCAGCACATCAGTATAGACTCTGGGAACAGTCATCCATGTTACTGTGTTACTAACGTATGCTTTTGAGGGATGTTTGCAGGGAGTCCCCATAGGATAACTCCCTCGTGTGTGTGTTTTTCTGCTGAGTTTCTCTGAATTACCAGGAACAGGGAGCTCAGTAGTTAAATATACTTCCCTATTAGGTCTTCTTGATCTCTGAACATGTAATCCTACATAGGATATCAGTGTGGTAGGTTATAATGCTAAATATGACAGCGTTAACGTGGTCCTCTTCCCTTCTTTTTTTCTCACTGTTCATAAAACACAGCAATATTACAGAGCACTGCTACTGATTCAGTGTGGCCTTGGACACGCACCAAACTTTCCTCTGTTTCCCCTGCATGGTGTGAAGAAAAAGTATGCGATATGACAGACCTAAGTTTCCAAGAGATAAGGCCTCAGATCTCGCGCATGGTATCCAAATAATCTTTTCAAAAGCATTATTGGTGGCACACACACGCTTCAGGGCCCATGCAGGAAAGAGCTAGTCAGTTGATCCAGCCTTTCTCAATAGGCTCTCAGCTCAGTCTGACAGTAAGCAATATTCCCAGTCTTATGGCAATTAGAGAAGAAAAATATCCTTTGTGTTAGCGTTTTTCATTCTGCTCGCCAGAAAGTTTGTTCCGAGTGTTGAAGACAAAAACAAAGCCTTCATTGAGGCTAACAGGGAGAGTGCCTCATTCATGACAGAAGGCGAAAAGGAATCAGGAAGATAATATGACATTTTGCAGGCATGCAAGTCTCATTGAATAGCAGTGTAAGAGCACTTTTCTGAACGCTGCTCATAGTAACTTTTCTGCAGTCTGTACACAAATTTTTTCGCCAATCTGAAGTAGCTATTCTATCAGTAATTAAAAAGTAAATACACAATTGTGACACATCCAGATACCGCTGGCTGCATCCAAGTGTCTATCACACAGAAACACTCTGGAGTTCAGTGAGGCACTCTCAGGCACAGAAGTTTTTTAGTTCTTAAAGGTCAGTGTTGATAGCTTCATTGCACTGTTCTGCACTGAGGACATTTTCCATGCAAAGCTCTGGTGTCGTCTGAGAGATTGGTACAGAACAGTTCTCCCAGCTATCGAAGTAAGAGTTCTAAGTTAACCTTTCTGCTCCAAACCAGCTGTGACGCGGCCCTCAAACAACAGAATCCACATCATAAAATTAGCTAGACCAGCTATTGTGTAAGACTGATTCTCTAGATCATTGCAGCTTTTAATGGAAAATGAGAGCTGTTTGTCAATAGGCCACTTTTCTGCTTCTGAATATTTCAGTTACATCTAGAAATGATGACAGAAGGTGGTTCTGGCATGCAAACAAATAGGCTTCATAAATTAACTTGTGATTCAATGAGCTTGAGGCAAAGTGATCAAGGTGGATGTGCCTTAGGAAGCGTCTTCAGTTCCCCCATCTCCGATGATACAGGTATCTGAAGGTCTTTGCTTACACTCCTATTGCATTTTTAAGTTTTTAAAGGGTTTGGAGCATTCTGTAGCACTGCAAGTAAACTTAAGGCTTCTCGCCACGTTGTTGTCAAGTGCATTGGCAATGGTATTTCTTTGTGTAAAAATGTGTGCACGTGTCGTCCTGTCTTGTCTCTTATATATTAAGAGGCTTGTGCAAGATACAGTTGAATATCTCTGAAAATCTTCTGATAGTTGTAACAAAAAATGTGGAAACTTGCAGGTACCTTTGGTGTTGGCTGTGTGTGAAGCAGCTGCGCTGGTCTCTTGGTCTAGTACAGGATTTAGGAGAGCTGACCGGTGGGGATAGCATTGCAGGGCAGGCAGGCTGCAGGTGTGCCAAAGCAGACACCTGCCTGTGTCTCCTTTGCATGAAAGAGAGTTCCAGAGCAAACCAAACCTGACAGAAAATCTTTCTTTACATTTCTCTACATTTCAAATGCTTTTTATAGGAGGCGTGGAAGAAATGTCAGAAAGAGGTGTCTTAGATGAGAGGAGACAAGGCTGGACTACACGGATCAAGGGAGAAGAGTGAGTTGTTTGCTGCATGTTTTGCTTACAGAGCATTGGTACAAGCTATGCTTTGGCTAATTAGATACTTCTAAAGACCTCTGCAGCTGGAAGTGTCTTTTCCTTCATTCACTTGTAGAAAAGGACGTCTAAGCATCACGCTTCCTCATGCTCTATCTTCATTATTGTACACTGTACTAATGTTACTCATTTATTTTTAAATGAGGAGATGGCATAGGCATAAACTCATCCTGCACTGGGGTAAATGTCGAGATATTAAGTGACTTAGTATCTTACCTCTGTTTTCCTGTGATCATTTCCTTTTTACTTTGAGTCCCTTGACCTGAGTACAACAAAAATAGGGATTAAAAACCAGTGTACCTGCAGAGGCAGCTGCCCTAACTTCACTTAGATTTGGCAGCATGGACAAAATGCTTCTAAATGTGAGGGAAGAACAAGCAATTGGCACTCCATGATCGATCTGAAACTTCCAAAGAGTCATAACAGTCTCCCCTGCTCCTGGATACATACATCTTTCATCAGGAAACTCACTATAATACAGTTACCAGATGCTGAACCAGCGTGAAGAAGAAACAGTCAAATTGAATGCCTAGAGAAAATTGGGTCAACTACCATCAGTGAGCATCGTGGCTCACTGTCAGCTGAAAATGTGGTTTGGGGCACAGACAGTGACTACAGCCAGATGTCATTTTTAAGCACTGGCTCACTGTATGTTGCTAATAAATAAAAAGTCATTTGAATTTGAACTTCGAACTCAATGGTTTTGGAAATAAGCAAGGTGAGAACCTGCCTGCTTTGTATGAGCTCGCTTTTGCTAAGCATCCTTAAGGCTACAGTTTCAGAGCCTGAATGAGAGAATCCAAAGCGTCAGAGGGTGCATATTCCATTGCATCCTTAGTTCATGGAAGTAGGGAGCTGCTCTTCTTATCTATTTTTTTTTACATGTGGTATCACTGCTCTGATACGTATAATCAATGGTATGAGGTTTTTGGAATGAAGTCTGTTTGTAACAGCAGCACAGCTGCTTTCTACTCCATCTAGTTCCCTGTCAGTAGGCTCATTCCTTTCATGACGGAATGCACTTGTTGTTTTGAGCACTAGCAAACAGGAAATTAGAGAAAGCGGACAAATCACAGACGCTGTAATTATCTGTATCTTCGAGTTCACTGCAAACCAGCTAAAACAAAGTCTGGCGAGACAGCGGATCATATGGCCAAACTGAAAATGAAGGGCCTTCAATTAAAAAGTGCTGCATCTCTTCCGTAAGTCCTTATTTCAGAGTCAGATAAAGGAGCACAGTTTGTCAAAGTAGGTGCAGAGATTTTGAGGGACTCCAACAGTTAGCAGTTATTTGACCAGCTATTTAAGATCTATATGGATAGCTCTTACGGAGGTGATAGTAACAGGAGGAAGAGCTCACTGATCTCATACCACTCCGTGTTATTTGGATAAAGAAAACCAAAAGCACACCAACACTGGACTGAATTCTTCTCTGGCACTAATGGGGACAACTGGCAGAGAATATTGCAGTCACAAAACCGTGGAGCTGTTTCTCTGTTGTGAGCTGATTTTGCTCAAGAACATACACTGTACTAATACTCCAAGAACTGTCCTAACCCTTCTTTGTCTCAGCTTATACTTTTACCTTTCACAGTACCCTCTGTCAATGGAGTACATTTGATAGTTCCATTTCCTTGTTTTAATCACCTAGTAGACAATCTAGATAGGAGCTTGTATTTCTTGCATTGCAAAAGTAAGAGAAGTAATTGTTCCTCACTTATACATTCACTGACTTAACAGTCTCTTTCTTATACCTCTGATCATCGTACAGCGTTTTTAGTTCTGAAGTATCGCTGTCAAGATGGACCACCCATTATTACTGCATACAGCGTTCAAGAGAAGGACATTCAAGGAAAAATAAATATCCAAATTTAGAAAAGGGCCGGTGTTACTCTGTAGCCGACTTCCTTGGGACACAGTGTTATCTGAAAAATGGAAAAGGTATTCAGGTTGTACAATTCTTTCTAAAAAATCGGTTTCTTTTTCTTTGTTTTAAGGAGAATGTGACAGACTGTGTTTTAAAGACTTGCAACAGAAATTCATAACAGTGGGAAAAATGTTACATGAATTTGGTCATAGCTGACATCAGTTCTAATGATGAGGCTAAACAAACTGCTTTTCTCTCTGTCTTCTATCTACTCGCCCATGTGTAATAATGTATTTCCTTGTTACTGAAGTCTGAGATCAACTATTAGTTAATTACTTACTGCTAGCTCAGTTCTAAAGAGAGACTCCATCCATGTCAGATAATCCTCCTAGAAGAAAAACTTTCCAGAATAACTTTCTTAAGTATTGGAGCCCTCGGTAATTGTGAGTAATTACACGTATAGTTCCTCTGACAGACCAAACTAAACCCCTGAACTCAAACAGGAAGATTCTGGCTGCCGTGTTGTACAATCTCCAACTCTAGTTTGAAATTATTGCTTGATCTCCACTCCCCTCAAGATTCAGATTACTCAATTTAGACACAGAGCTATGAAAATGTCACTTCTGTTAAGCAAAATAGTCCATAAGTCTAAGAAGTAAGATAACAAAGAATCTTCTTATAAGGGGACAGAAATTGATGCTAAATGCACGTTTATCTCAATTTTTGAAGAAAATAAATACTGTCTTACCACATATTAGGACTTTTGCGTAGTATAAATTATTTGTTGCTATCTAAACAGGTCGAGCTGTATGTTCTAGAATACAAAAGTGACTCTGTTGTACAGTTTCATCAGCCTGATGATTCCCTGCTGGAAATCAGTGGATGACTCAAAGCAAAAACAAAAGGCAGCCAAGTGTCAGACAGCAAAAGACAACACCGTTTTTCTTTCTTCATGACAACTGGGATGAACACTTGGGAGATACAGACCCAAGTGTTTCTGTACGTAAAACTGTTTGTCACCTGGTGATTAGCTATGCCTGTTTGTTACAGTGACCAAACAGGAAGTCCCACATTTTAATTCATCAAGAACTTTGCCCTTTGTTGTGAACTAAAGTACTACTAAAACTTGAAAGAGCAAGAACTAAGCTGTTTAAAAGGATACTGAGTCATGGTGCAGGAAACTTTGATTATTTAATGCCCAACTTGTTTTCAGATACGTGTGTGCATGTGCATAATGGGTAGACGTAAGCTCATTGCTAAGCCTTGCAAGAAATGTTGCTAAATATTATAAGACATATAGTAAGCAACTTCCCTTATAAAGCAAGCATAATAAGGAAACTTCCCTTTGGTTTCAATTTCTACATCCAAAATATTTATAGGGGCTATTTAAATTTGTCCATCAACTTCTAGGCAAGGCCCTAGCAGTTCCTCTAGCTGTTGCATAAGAAACAAGTACAACACTCAGTATATGTGGTGCATGAGAGTTAGGAAGCACTGCAGCTGTACTGGGCTGGGCTGGGCTGGAGTTAATTTTTTCATAGTGGCTGGTATGATGTAATACGTCCCTTAAAGATAATGCCTTTTCACAGTATCTTTCTTATTTTTGAAAGCATCAATTAAGAGGGAAGGCAGACAGCAATAAAAGTATGTCCACAATTAACATAGGAACATGGAAATACTAAGCTCATGTAAAACAACTGTAGCGTGCATTCTGTTGCTTAATGATAGAAAACAGATCTGTACTATCTGCACACACAGAGGAGGAGAGTATTATGTAAAGTCTCTAAAATATTAGCAGGAGGAAATTTTAAATGATTAGCCTAATTTCTCCACTTTTTAACTTTTTAAGGATCAAGTAAATTGCTAATGTAGAAATGAGTAAGGCATAAGGTTTGTACCTTCTAAGAAGCATGGCTGCCCTTTAAACTGCCATCTGAATTCACAGTCTCTCCTCTTAGAATAAGGAAGTTAAGATCTGGCATTGCTTCAGTTCAATAAAAAAAACAAAATAATTTGGACCTAGATCCCAAATTTATCCTGTAACTATCTGAGAAATTCTTTCCTTATTAACAGAGAAAGAAGGAAATAACTGTAGAAACTGCTTTAAGGCAGCTGCCTTGAATTTTTCGTGGTAATGAGCTCTGTTCATAGACTTTAAAAAGTTTAATTAAATACAGATGAATGACATTTCCTACTTTCATAAAACTATAGATCGGCATTTGTAAGAGTTCATGAAGGCATCCAGTCCTTGTCCTAATTAGCCATGGTAGTTTAAAACCAAAAAAGTAGTGCTGGGGGGGGGGATCTACTGTTGATTTATCAATTATGGTATTTTCTATTATACTAAAATGATGCAGAAAGGCTTTGAAATACATCATCCCAATGCCAGTTTCTGCAGTTATGAAGAAAATGCCTATGCTAACAACAAAGTCCATTTCATGCTCGTGTATTCCACTTGACCTTCTATCTTCTCAGTTTAAGGGTTGTGGCCTGAGGCCACAGCCATGTTAGTCACCCACATGTTAACTCTGGCAACAAACCAAGTATTGAATTCTTGCAGAAACTCCGAAAAGATCATTAAAAAGAAAAAAGATGATGCGTGCATACATACTACACACTGGAATGGTAAGTCTACCTCAGGAGTCTCATGCTGTACCTTTTGTAAGATCTTCAGCAGATAAATGGAATCTTACGCAAAAGTTCACAGGTGGTTTAACAAAATGTACGTAAAAACAACTGTCTGCTTACCTGCAAGGAACACTTCTGATTGCACTTCTGTCAAGAGAATGATTCTCTATGGGCCATGTGAGTCTCAGCCTGAGGCTTGGCTGATACAAGAAGATGCACGTGTAACACAACGAGACCTGCTGCTACGCAGCTACTTCCCAGCAGAGAATGATACAGTGCTCACGTGCATTTGTATTTTGACACACTCAGTCAGCAAAATAATATTTATTTCTTACTATCTAGAAAAGCGTTTGGGTGAGCAGGACCCATCAGACTTCCAAACTTTATAGGACGGAAGGATACTTAGCGGCTATGGTGAGGGGAAACTGAAGATGCCTCTGTCCTGTGCCGTAGTAATGATGTATCACTGCTCTGGGAAAACAATAAAAAGAAGAAAGCAAAAAAAGAAAGCATTGAGAATTCCAACACTGTAAAAAGATCAGAAACTGAATGTGTTTTGAGTGAAAATGGAAAAGTTTTGTGTTACGCAACGCAGTAACGCAGAAATCTCCAAAACAGGTGTGTTCATAACAGCATGGCACCGAGCATGGATGGATTCATTACAGCTGAGATACTCTTAAATTCTGATTGGAATAGTTTGTGGGTACATCTTCTTACAGATGTTCCAGCTCAGATATTACCACCTCAGGCCTGCGCTTGTACCATTGATTCTTGTGGTTTGGCTGAACTGGAGCAAAAGGAACTGAAAGACGCAAGGACTGTTTACAAAGAAAAATGTATAGAGGGGGAAGTAGAAACAGTTAAACAAATGAAGAGGTACTGAAGAGAAGGAAAGTCAATGAGTCATAAGAGAACATGGGCAAACCTTCAAAGGAAGTGATGGATGCATGTAGATGGCAAAACACTTGGTTATTACATGGAGGGTATTTCAATGCTGGCATTTGATTTGAAAGAACGACCAGGCAGGTCTACTTTCTCTCCCCACTAATTTACATCAAATTACTAACTCTCCTCTAATTTGTGTTAAGACGCTTCAAAGCTCAGCGCACTGCACGATTTCCAAAGGCAATTTGTGCCAATGGAAAGGTATACACGCAGCATATGAATGAGTACAAGGGAACTTGATCAAAATTCCAGTCTCATGTATTTTTTCTGAACACTTGCTGCACTCCTTTCAGATCTGGAAAATTGCAGACTGACATATCTCTGGATTTTTTATGTTGTGATTCTTTTCTCCTAAGATCTACGCCCTCCTGGTTCTGGGAAACTTGTGACCTCTGCATTTTTAATTAGAACTTGTAACATTTTCCATAGCAACATATTTTGATGTTGCAAATACAGAACCTGTCAAATCAAACAATTTCCAAGTGCAAAGCTACGGTCTTCTGGTCAAGTGAAGTCCAAGTGCATAAAAACACTGAGACGCAAGGAAAACTGAAAATTATTTGTTGGTTAACTCATAACTTTGATCTTTGTAATTAATAAATCAATACAGATATAAAAGAATGACATTGCATGCTGGAGTGGTTTAGATGAAGAACTCGGTACTAATTTCATCGCAGATGAGAGCAGATAAAATCCATCTGTCTGACTGGTGTGCCAGTACTAACATGGTACAAAGGAAAGGAACTATTTCTAGGAAATAGTCTAGATATGGAAAAAACTTCACTCACATAGAGAACTGTGTGAGCGGGAAGTGAAGAAAAAAGAAATCCTCTGAAACAAGGCCTGAGCTCAGATTTCAACAGACCCACAATATTAGGAGGAATAATACCATTTGATACGGTGGGTTAAGAAAAGCAGTATAACTTAGCCCTTAAATATGTGTATTTAAAAAAAAATCATTTATTTATGATGCATGCATTGCAAGTGCCAAATAATACTTCTTTCAAATCTTAAGAAGATAAACTAAGAATTTCTGTCATTCAGATACATTTATCTTTCCCTTTCCTGCTTTAAGCTAAGACTAATGGCCAAGGAAGGCATATTTTACTGCCATTACTAAGACTGCATGAGGAAATCACCCTTCTGCAAGGACATCCACATGTAACTGTTTCTCACACCAGCAGCCAGGAGTTAGGAATACGATCATCAACTTTTTTAAAACAAATGCTGAATACCATGAACCTTTCAGGAAGAAAAGGCAAGCGTCAATGTGGAATGTGGTAAGAACATTTTTGTTTCTGGTAGCATTGGATATGTGACCGCTATCCCTTTGCTTATTCCATCTACTTCCACTTCTCACAAAGAGAAACAAACAAACACTGGAATATTAAGTTAAACGTGGTGTGTTTTAACCTTGCATTGCAGATAAGGAATTCCTGGGGTTCCTGAATCCTCCATGATTGCAGGCACACCGCCTGAGTGTGCAGAAGGGAAAGGGGAGCAAAACTGTAAGATTTTTCTATTTCCTAGCAGGTATCTGATATTTCCCCTCTACTGTCCTTGGTGTAAAGGAAAACCAAAGTTCAGCATTCTAGAAAATGTATTCTGGTAGCCTGAAAGACTTTGTAAATAGAGTATACAAATAGATGTCAATACTCACACGACATAGATTTCCTGCTTTAGAATGAAATGCTTCATTTGAATAAACCCCTACAATTGTTAGAACAGTAATTTTTTAAAAATTAAGTGTTTAAACTCCCCAAGTTAATTAAAAAATATTGCTGTGAAAGTTTTGATTTCCAAGAAATCCATTTTAAACTTATTTACAAATCAAGATAGAAGAATAAATCCACTGCTATCTGTAGCGTTTACTTATGTGGTCAGACAGCTAATTTGCAACTGTTGTATGAGATACAGAAAGAGTGTCACTTTACTTAAGTGAAAAAAGAAATCATATTATTTTAAGGACAGATAGTAAAAATTGAATGTTTTGGAGTTTAGAGAAACAGAGTTTCAAGGATTCTGCCCTCCAGTGCAGACTGCTCATGCTTATGCTGTAGCAAAGGAGGAGCATCTTGTCTACAAGAAGCTTAGTGGAAGAAAACTGGCAATGCCTTTATAAAAATGTATTTAATTTCTGTATTTGCAGTTTTCCCAGCTTCTTCCCTAGATCCTGGCCTCAAGGGCCCTAAAAGATGTCACAATTTTAAACTGTCTTATAAATCTAGGAGGGGAAATGAGCTGTCTCTCATCTTAAACAGAGAGTCTTGGAGAATGTCTTTGAGGCCTTAGCAGTGGAGCTGCTGAAAACAAAGCTATGATTCAGGGGTCTCTGACCTTTCCCAGCCCTCCTCCACCAGTGTCAGCCTGCAGCCTGCTCTTTAAAAGTTTCTGCTCACCCAGGGAGCAGGATTAGAAATCTTCTCCAGGGACAGTTTTTCTTCCATCAAGCCACTCATCAGTCCACTGAGGCATGGAAACCAAAAAGGAGAAAGTAAGTTAAAAAATGTATGTCACTTGGTAAGGATTTCCCACAGCAGAGTGTAAATGTCCAGACTACCTCATCAGTGGAGTCCCAGCCTTTACTTTAGGTCTTGGTGTTCAGTGTGTACTGTAGTGGTATAGAAAAGTGCCAAACACTTTGCAGGTGATCCATGCGTCAGTAAGGCAGATGTGCAAGCATGTCTGAACTGCGTAACTTCAGTGCTTAGCAAGTGTTGAGACACTCAGGCCCCCATGACAAATAAAAGCATTCATTCACCCATGTTCCAACAAAAATGACAAATTGATGATCTCCAAGTGCTTCGTCATGATTCTTCAACGGCCACTCTGTCAATGA
>JANHGO010005526.1:0-22909 GCA_024606505.1 Aquila spilogaster
ACACTCTCTCTCTCATTTTATTTGATTTATTAGCTTCAATTCCAATTATATTGTATTATATTATGTTATTTTGCATTCTGATATCTTATTTAGTAAATTAGTTTTCCTCCTCAGATTGCTGTCGCTGTTTTGTTTTTAGGTTCATCTCCTTACCCTTTCCCTTTTCCCCTTCCCTGGGGTGTGGGTCCCCCCACTCCACTCGTCACAGAATTGGGCTGAACCAGCCCGTAAACAGCTATACAATTTTTTTCTCCATTTCTGGAAATACCAAAAGTGCCTTCCCGTGATTCAGATTTCTCATTAAAAGCACCTGCAGTTTGAATTACTAGATACTAAATTATTTATCCTAGATAAAACATTTAAGAAGCTTAAAACCTAGGAAGTCAAAGCAACAGAGCATCATCAGACATTTCCACTAGAGATTTCAACAGAGGGTTCATTCACCAGCTACCTTAAAACTCTTATCCAAACTAAAGCAAATAAAACCTACAAGTCTCAAAACTAAACTTTCTAGAATAAAAGGCTCAAAACTTTATGAGAAACTGATTTTGTGGGATGTCTCATATTCCACCTATGGCTTATTCCCATGTATAAACACATATTCCTGCTTCTAACATCCACTAGATGTGACAACAAAGCCCAGGCAACACTGTAAAAGATGTAAGGGAGAAAGTTGTAGAAAAAAAGCAAAGGTACCTGAAGTGTAGAGATTAATTTAAAAGCCTTCGAAGTTAGTATCTACCTCCTCACTCAAATTTTATCAGTTATCATAAAGATAACGTCTAAGTGACAATGCAAAGTGATCTGATATAAGTGCACTATGGTGACAAATGAAGAAACCATCAGGGCCAAACAGACAACAGTCCTAAACTATGCAAAGTGTGTGTTAGCAGAAGAAAAGAGCATATCCAGACAGATTTCTACTCTAGTCTTTCAAGCACATCAATGACAGGAAAACAGTGATCTATAATTCAACTTTCAGCAGCAGCAACAAGACTGAAGATTCAAAACTGACATGAGAGACATGAGACAAAACTGAATGAGGGTAGATTTAGACTAGATATTAAGAAGAAATTCTTTACTGTGAGGGTGGTGAGACACTGGAACAGGTCGCCTAGCAAGGTTGTGGATGCCCCCTCCCTGAAGCATTCCAGGTCAGGCTGGGTGGGGCTGTGAGCAATCTGGTCTAGAGGGAGGTGCTCCTGCCTATAACAGGGAGGTTTGAACTCCATCATCTTAAAGGTCCCTTCCAAACCAAACCATTCTATGATCTTAGCTCTGTAGTTCCTACAATCTCCAAGTATATACACATATGTACATATAAATCTGTCTAAAACCCATTCCAGTAAGTAGCAAATCACTCATTCTTATCTCATCAGTGAAAAACGTACAATCCAACTGCATTTGAAATCATAACAGTTCACTTTACTAAGATCTATTTTACTAAAACGTACGTTATATTTGAATTCTTGTATCTCCAACAGAAAAAGCAGATTTTGACTTACAAACATTGCAACAGCAATCCATCTTAAACACTACTAAATGGCAACAAGACTTTGAATGAATGGCAGTGAATGAAGAAAAGTGTTTCAAAAGCATCCATTGGGAGGCATTACAGAATACAGCACTCATTAATCATCGTATTTTATGCAATTTTACTACAATCTTTATATGCTAAAAGCAAAATTATTATCCTTGCTGTTAAAGACTATAATGTATCATGATTATACGAGCTAACAAAAATACACTCTGGTACTGGAAAAGGTGAATTACTTTCACATGGATTTTCTGGGCAAAGCTCCTTAAGACAGATCAATGCAAGTGATCAACAACCAACTTCCCTTTGAAACCACATGACCAAGAAGTTTCTTTCAACTTCATAATAGTCATGTACAGTGCTATCTCTCACAGATGAAGTTGCAGCATGCTCAATTGGAATTCAAATTAGTGGATACATGTAAACTCTGTAATTCTTTTTTATTGTTTTCTTTTAAACTTTAAAGCATCACCATCACCCTAGGAAAACTCCATGAAGCAAGTTTTTTATGAAATAAATACAACCAGCATCTTCTGGAGAGCAGATAATGGTTTCCATGAGTATGTACCAGCTCAAGCTTTACACTCAAGAGAAGCTTAAAGATAGAGAATTTCAAAAACAAGCAAGGAACATTAGGAAATAAAACTAAATCACTCATTCTTAGCAAATCCATCAGGCAAATATTTTCCAGTGCACTTAAAATGGAGGAAAAAGCTGAATTATTCCTAAGTCCAAATTTTGAGACCGAAGGACAGCTTTAGCTTGTAATTTTTCTATTTGTTCTCTCCAGAACAATGTGGTTCACTTACTTGCACAGTAAGTTTCTCGAGTTCTGACACCAAAGAAGTTCATTACAGAAATTCTCCAAATCTGAGCCAATAACTGTCACTGCACAGTGCTGTTCAACTCATCTGCTTTCAAAACTTCAGCAAAGAGACAACGCTCTAAATATTCAACTGATTTCAAAATTCATCTTCACCATCACCACACATTTTGCATTTCCACAGGAGGAAAAACGTACCACACTGCCTCAATTGTTTGGTTACACATGAAAGTATTAAAACAATTATAAAACCTCCACACGGATGCAGAAATTTTTCAGCCACCCTACAGTAACTTTTCAATGTCACCAGCCAAATCCTAGACCTTACAAACAGATATCCATAAACAAACTCAAGCCTAAAACAAACGTGTTAAAACATACCTCATAGTTCAGAAAAGCAGACTGGATCAGAAGTTAACTTTTCAGATCCTTCTGTGAAAGTTTATTTCAAACAGCTTTTGACTACTTCTTTCAGAAGGTAGATTATCCCGTTCTTGCTAGTAACAGTGCAGGCACCTCCTCATCCATCTGATTTCTATACACTCTTCCACTTCCCTCAACAGGTGATTGTATTAACATTTCCCTTTTCTCCTCAAAAAACAATGATACAAAGCTTACGTTTGTCTTCTCCATGTTTAAGTTGCTACTGCTGCCATCAAAACATCTAACACAAGTGTTAGGTTTTCTCTTTATCTCAGTAAAATGGAAAAAATATTTAGAAAAAAATCAAAACAACCTGCACTACGGCAACAAACTAGTTTATAGATAACGAGAGTATGCAGCCTTCTCATGGACATCTAGACTATAATGGATGAAAAACTGCCACTTTTCAAGATTTCTATAACTACACACAGAGAGTTGAGAATAATTCCTCTTGAGGTCCCTTTCATATTTATGCTCTATTGAACTACCAGTACACACAAAGAAAATATAGCATCCTAAAAACCTTCACAACCTAGCAGTTATAATATCATGAAACCTCTCACCACAGTCAAAATACAAACATGCAAATCCATATAACAATAAGGAACATACAATGGAAATATAAATCGGATTTTACTTACAATCTCGTTAACTTCTGTGTGTTCTGAAAAAGGAGCTCTGGAAGAACTTGCAATTTGTTCTTGTTCAGACGCCTAAAATGTTAGAATTAGAACAAAAATTACATTGTCTTCCCATTTTAAAAGCTTATTCTATTATGCATAAACATACGAAGCTCCTACTGTATTAAAGCTCACGTTATGAATTCAACATAGAATGCATTACATATATTAATCATAGATGAGCTAAACAGATCGTGCCATCTGTAGACCACCTGCCTGCATTCTTGAGGTAGGGAGTCAAGTGACAGTCACCAGAAAGTTTGAAAGTTTTAATACGGATGAGTACACATTTATTTATCTTCAGTTTTGCTCTGGATGCCTTCCAGGTAGTGAAACGTATGGCCCCCATATTCAGCTTTCAGTGCCCTGAGGAATAATTATCAGGAGCTATCTGGATTTCTCTTTTGCTTTATAAACACCTCCGCACAGTAATTTAAATAACCTGAATAACTGAGTTTATTTCCAGATTAGCTATTATTTCTCCAGTATGCACACATTACAATTTTATTCATTAAGAAATTTCTTAAATCTCCACTTTGAAAATACGAGCAGTGTTAAAAACTTGCTTTCACAGTCCTAATGAATGTTATTTGCATATTGAAGTTGGCCTAATGATTTCATACAGCTACACCACTCTAAACAGGGAGATGGCTTCTTCCACGTGCCTTTGTATTACTGTCCTCTTGACTCCCTTCTTCCTAATCTAACTTAAATTTCACCTCGATAACAGATGTATATTTGCCAGAATTTTGATCGCAAAAAAAACCTGGAATATTCAGAACCTACTGATACTTAGCACTCAATATCTGGTGTCCAGTTTCCTTGCAACTGAGTTATTTTACTCTCAGAATTCAAAATTCTTTTTGAATTGAAAGGCCTTCCTCAGAGATCACTCTAACCTTCTGGGGTTAGAAATGCAGTCTTCATATGGTTACCATATGAACAAGTCTTGCAAGAGAAAGTGGCAGTGAGAGAAAGGGGAATTATTTACTTCTCTTTCTGACACCTATAGCAGATCAAAGGCTGGATATGCAAGCTTGCTTACAGAGCCTAAACATACACATTAGGTATGCTGCTTGCTGATGTAAGCAGATACAGAAATTGGTTATTTCACATCACTTTTACCAAGTAACCAATTTAATTTCTGAGATAAATGAACAAATCAGTAAATGAAACACTAAACGTAAACATAGGAAATACTAAGTACTAGTCTGTATTTGGGAAAGTACATCCAGTACTGGATTTCCAACTGGATTCCTTTAGCAGTGTGAAATTTCACACTTCTATATTGAATCAAGCTTGCCTTACTTCTCTTTAAAATTGAGAGCGTGCAACTTTACCCTCAGCAAATTCATATTTTCAGTTAAGTATATATATCTTATAGAAAAAAGGTCTTAACATACAATGAAAAAAATATTCATGAGAATACAGGTTCACATTACAATCCACTGTTCACAGACAGTGAACATTTCATGTTGATCTAAACATGCTGTAAAATTTTAACACAGTACTGTTAGAAATGAAAAGATCCACTCTTCATGCTGCAGCAGTAAGCAAGCCAAAGCCTCCTGTCAAGACTAGTACCATTAAGTCATTGTAAGTTTGCCTCAATTCATGCATAAACTTGATTTTCAAAATAACTCAGCCACATGTTAGTGCTCCTGTGTGTGATAAGCACGTGATACCGTCCTCAGCATACTGCAAGCATACACTATTTCTGTCAAACTGGGCTTGCAGCTGATGAGTCAAAGAGGTGTATGTACTGATAAGTAAGAGAACCTGAGGTAATAACAAACGTTGTAGAAGTCCATGGTACTGTTTTGGCTGAAGCTATGGGACTCTGTGACCACTCCCATCACTTCCTAAGACTTGCTTCCAGTTGTAATTTCTGCCAAAGTCATTTTATTCACAGTCTGACTCTCAGGGAAACATGAGAAACTAACAGGGTATTGTTTCTCTTCACCACCACCTACGGTATGTAAACAGATCATAATGCAATATTCACCAAAGACTAGATCAGCTCTAGACATCTTACATATTTAATATAGTCATATTGACTATGTACCAATACACCACCAGCAGCCTAGGAAAAATCCCAATTACACTTCTTATTTCTCTTACCGAGATTGAGAGAAAGTTTGTTTAGGAAGTTCTTAATACAGAAGTATCAAACTACAAGACAAGATTCTTTTAAACCTCACAGAAGAAACACCAAAGCGTTTAAAATTATTTAATTTAAAAATTATACACACAGAATTATTTAATGAAAATAGAAAAAAAAACTCTGTGTGGTCATTAATAAGCCCTTTTTCCTTCAGTTCAATGGGAAGTGTCAAGCATGAATGAAATGTAGTGGAATAGCTCCTAATGCATCACTTCATGGAAGCTTGATTTTATCATCTACCAGTAAACTCAATGACACAGAAAGAAACTTCAAGTGCAAAGTGAAGCAAGCACTAGGAATGCCAGCACAGGGCAGGGCAAGCTCTAACGTAGCGCTCTTAAACAGAACTTCAATGCACTGGCTAAATGTGCTTTATGGAACCAGTTTGGCAGCAGCATCTTAACACAGGAAAATAAATAAATAAATAAAATCACAAGAGCAATACAGAAATTCCCTGTGCTTACATGAGACTTCTACCTGTGGCAGACTTTTGTCTCCATATCACCATAAATCTTGATCATATCAAGAGGTTAACTCTAAATACAGCAATACTTCTCATTTTATGACAAGGACCTTGAAAAACATTAAGCCATTTACTCCAGGAAAATAAAAATGGATGGAAAAAAGATCATAATGTTTGCTAAGTCTATGTAAAAAGATTTTTTGGACAGGTCAAAATGTGACTGTCACACCAACTCCTTTGCATTGTTCAAAGTGAGAGCAGCACCTGGGACTCATAGAACACTACAAATGAAATCTTCCATCTGTCCTCTCATGTTAGAAACATGTTGGCCACACAATCCGCACACACACATCATCACTGTAGCAATACCAAGGTACACCTAGAGGAAGGAAGGAATATGATTACAGAGCCAGAGAAGATCCGGTTCAGTTTATTTGACCAGAGACTGCTGAATAAGAATGCAATTGTTCAGTCTCTGAATTATTTTGAACGGGATGCTTTAGAGCTAATCAGACCTGCAAAGTATTCAGGAATCCAGTCCCTGTGGGGAGAAAGATACATAATCACCTAATGCAACAGAACAGATTCGTTCCAGAGCTGGACCAGAAGCTGCTCTGTGGATGCACACAGTGTGGAGCCCAGACTAATAAAATCTCCTGGAAGCTGTTGTGTAGAGAGACTCTCCCAAGAGTCATAGAGGTGCTGGCAATACCTGGATTGAGTCAGGCAGTAAGTCTGATTTAATGCATGCTGACTGTATAGTCAATAATATCCATATTCTGCAAGGCCCTCCATCATCCAAGTTACCTTTAACACTGCTGCACATCAGAAACATAACCTCACACATACTGTTTTACTATTCTGCTCTTCAAGTCCCCATAAATGACCTA
The DNA here is from genome assembly GCA_024606505.1 of Aquila spilogaster. Classification (NCBI taxonomy): domain Eukaryota; kingdom Metazoa; phylum Chordata; class Aves; order Accipitriformes; family Accipitridae; genus Aquila; species Aquila spilogaster. The sequence continues at coordinate 6,981 of JANHGO010005526.1, forward strand.
TAAAAGACAACTGATCATCATCTTTACTCAGTACTACTCAACATGGAATCAATGGGCCCCCAGGAGTCCATACATCACCTTTGTGTAAGACCATCACACTAATACACCACAATATCCCCTCACAAGGCATAAATGTTCATTCACCTGTACGTCTGTTGGAATATGCCTTGGGAGCAATAAATAGTAATAGCTACAAAAACCTTTATTTCTGTATGCTAAAATTTGCAACAGAAGTGAACTACCGTTTCATTACTATAAGGCACCACCACACTTCTCACAAAAAAAAAAAAAAAAAAAGATTGCTTAGTAAAACAGAAAACTCATTCAAGGGTACTAACTTACTGTGTTTGGATATAATGTTATTTCCTCATATTAAAATCCTTCACGTACAGCCAGGCATATGAGTAATCAACTCTCCTAATCACCTTACATAGGAACAGAAAGTTAGAGTTTGGAGAACTGAGATACTTCAGGAGCACCTACTTTTATAAGACGTGTAACACTTGACCTATAGTAATGTTCACAGCACATTACATATCTATATATGCATATCTCTGTCCACTACAGTAGCTTTGAATGATAGTTTTATATAAGAAAATTTCAGCCTCTTATTAGATGTGCCCATGAAGTTTTAAGAAAAGAATAAGTCCTCCCTTTAGCACTACAGACAGCAAGACACGTTACTATTACTTCCTAACACACCTTAGGTTACTTGTTGATTTATTCTGAATATTACAAGAAATTGTTGCAGATATAAAATAAGATAGGAACAAAAAAAAAAATCAATTACAATGATAGCGTGTCTCCAAGGAGATAATTAAATATATCTTTAAAATAAGGAAGTGGTGAGCTAAGCTCTGAGAAAGACTCACCTGCTCTTATTGGTCTGGAAAAAAAGGCTACTTTTCTTAAACAGAGTACACTATGCCATTTAAAAATAAAAGAAAAAAAAAGAAGAAGAAAAAGAGAAAGAAAGCTTAGAGAGAACAGCTACAAAATACACAAATCAGGAAAGAAAATTAAAAAAAATTCAAAGATTTCAGACTTGCCTGCTCTCCCTCACAGCCTTGCAGTTTCCTACAGCATTGTCAGCGGCTGTTTATTGCAGCTGAAGTCACTCAAGATTTTACAGGTGCTGGGCTGTAAGTTGGGGCCAGGCATATGAAAACTATTTTTAACCCTTTCCTCTACGTTTTAAGTCTTTCACCTAATACAAGCTATCCGAATTTGTTACTCAGCTAATATTACGATAAGTCAAAGACTGCATTACAGGGGTCAGCTGCAGCTACTCACACTGACTCAAGCAGGTATATGAAATGCTCAGTAGACTGTTCTCTGAGACAGTCACAGACCTTGTCAACATGGGCAAGCAAGTAGGTATCACGTAACAATTTCTCCATAAACACTGCACAACAGTGTCAGTAATTTGTGATCCTGATTCGGCTATGGCTACTATAAGGTATCAGTCTCAAAAGAGAAACAAAGAAATAAGTAAATGCATGATCAGGAAGATCTCAGGTGTAACTGCTTAAGCTATCACCTGTTAAAATTAATTGAAAACATGTGTGATGCAGCCAAAATAGTAGAAAAGAAAAAAAAAAAAAGTACTTCAGTGCTTTTTCCTATCTTTCCTCTCAGAAAATCATATTTATTTCACATAGGTTTTTAAAGTTAAAGACAGGTATCACAGCTTATTACCAATTAAAAAAACTATCTTTAAAATCAAAATTACATCATACTCGTAAGCAAAAAGAAAAAATTATCAATAAGTCTTTTGCAAGCTGTAACCCACTTCCACTGAGATACTGAGCCACTGGCCTCATGTAAAACGTCAAATTGTCACATCAGAGTATGGTGCCAAGATTATATTTTAAGATATCACAAATGAGTGCTTCACAGAGCCATAACAACAGAATGCACAAGGAAAAAAAATCTATCAAAGAAGTGCACAGGATCTGGTTCTTGAATTATACTTCTTAGCCATGACTATGAGAACAAAAATGTCACCATATTGGATTCCTTGGTTTAACTTTGAAAAGCAGACCTTCGTGAATATCAAAAAGCTTGTTAAAAAATAAATGAGTATTTGAAAGACTGAAATATTTGTAGGCACCACAGAATCTACTCCGAAACAACCCTGTGACATAATCCTTGCATGGATACATATTTGGATTTTAAAAAAGAAAGAGCAGTAACGTTTCCACTGGCAACAAACAAGGACCTCTATGAGGACCCAAACTGATCAGCATACTCACATAGGTGACCTAAAAATATGGGAGCATGGAGGGTGTTTGTCTTCCCTTAGTAATACAAAGTAAAGGCTGATTATAAACTCCAGAAAGAACTAGTGGCATTCAGTGCCTGAATGGCAAAATAACATAAAATATCACTGCAAGTTAAACTTGAAATTGTTTCCTTGTTTGTTAAGTTCCAACTTAACAAATACAGCAGTATCCAACCCAAAAGTCACTTCTCAGAAAGTACATCCATGAAAACATCAACTTAGTCCTCTACAGAGATTTATGAAGTGCTACAAATTATCAGAAGCCTGCTAGATGGCATGTTTATTCTCTATATAAATCCACTGTATATCTATACATTGAAGACTGAAAACAGAATTTCCACTTCAAGAATGATCATATAAAGTTTGGAGAAAGACAAATTTGTAATACAAGAAAAACTTAGAAGCACCCAACACTGTTCATGACAGCTTGAAAGAACAAATGTAGTTTATTTATCTGTGCAACAGTCAGTTATTTTTCACAGCAACTGGTTGTACACCATTAGTTGCTAGTTTATGTATAGAAGTGACAAACAACTAAAATATTAAGCAATATTAATGACAAAAATTCAACTGATGATTTCAGCAATCTCTCTCTGCCATAAGAAACTTCAGACTTAGAGTGTTTCCCATAGAAATATCATTTATGTGTTTTCTTTTCCTTCATTTGCTCTTACTGAAGAGTTTCAACTAGAGATCTGATAGTGCCTTACTTGTACAGTGGGTCTAAGCTACTACAGATATTGACTTCTTGGTTTTGGTACATTTTCTACTTTCTATTCAGTTTATTAGGAAATAAAATTCAGTACAAAAAATGTTAATATATGCTAAGCAATACAAATGCAGATTTTAAGTATGCATTCAAAGAACTGCAAAGCCTCTTTAGACGACCATGTTTTTCTGCTGCACAAATTGAAAGTGATCCCAATGTGAGATTTAAAATATATTGAGCAGCAAGAAGCAAAGCAAGACATATGTAATTAGAGTTGTAACGAAGAGACAGGTATGTCTGTACATAGTGTGTACGTATATAACCATTTATCTCTATTTATTCCTCTGTGAACATGACTTCTTTTCATTTCAACTTACTTCAGTCAAATCCCTTGTGTTCCAACTCTGGACATGCCTCTAGTAAGCCCCTTTTGCTCCTCACAGATATATTTAGATGCAGATTTCTGTTCTCAAATACTATTCTCACAGAATAAAAATAGATACGTTACTTCACATCTTTGTGTAACAAGATGCATCTTCTTGCTTCATGATTCTGATAGACTGAAAAAAGACCTCTACAGAATTTGTGAATTTTAGAAGTGACCAGAATACATCCTCCAATGTATTTTTGGCTTGTTGTGGTGCTCCTTTTTCTTTGTTCTGAGATGGGCCATATATAGCACTATACTGTTTCAATGAAAGTCACACTCCCTCTCCCCTACAAAAAATACTATGCTTATATAGTTCGGTCCCTTCAGTACTCATGTCTCTCATTAATCTCCATGGAAACTCCAACAGACACAAAGAGTGCAACAATACTATTTGATAGAGAAAATTCTTAGCTACAAAGCACTGTTTTTCAACAGGCACCATCATCAACCATGCACTTTCACCAGTAATGAACAACAGCCTTCAATGCCACGATCATAAAAACCTGCACCAGCAGAGGTAACCTGTTATTTCACATCATTATTGCTAGGATTACTGTGTTCAGTTTTAGGCCCCTCACTGCAAGAAAGACTTTGAGGCCCTGGAGCGTGTCCAGAGAAGGGCAAAGAAGCCGGCGATATGTGGAAGGTTGGACTGGACGATCTTGTAGGTCTTTTCCAACCTTGGTAATTCTATGATTCTATGAAAATATTGCCCACACAGTCCATCTTTGAGCAGCCCAAACAGAAGAAAGTCAAAAGACACCAAATCCAGACTATACAGTGGATGTGGTAGCACAATCCAGCCAAGACTGGCAATGTGCCCCACGGTCTTCGAAATGCTTTGGGGACTGCCATTTTGACTCCAGCTCATAGTGGTGATGCCACATCTCATCACCAGTAACAATGTGATCCAGGAAACTGTCACCTTTAGCCTCATATTGGTTCAATAAGTTCCAACAAACTTGCGTACGGTGTTCATTCTCTGCCTTGGTAATTAATCATGGGACCCACCCAGAACTTACTTCATGATATTCCAACACTGCCTCCATTTCCAAGGCACAGAAGCTGATATTCAACTCCTTATACAGTTCCTGGGTCATAATCCAACAATTCAAACGGATGAGCTAATTGAGATATTAATTTCATGGTGTGACAGCTGTGCACGGCCATCTGGAACATCTTTCACATTACTTGTTCCACTGCTGAAACGCATCATCTACCACCTCACTGTACTCACATCCACTGTTTGATCTCCATAAACATTCAGTAAGTGTCAATCAGAGTCAATGGGTGTCATTTTTTCCACAGGGAGGAACTCAATCCCATGCCTTTGCTTCTTAAGCACTTCCATGTCAGACGCCATTTCGTCAGACTGCCCCTTTGCTCTCATCTGTTGCAAAGCAACAAAATGCAATGGAATATTGGTGAGATGTCCAGTTTCTACTGCCACCCCACCAACACCTGCCTTTGACACCATGGGCAGACAATAAAATAGGAGGCATTACTTTCAGAGCAAATCTCAACAAGTGCCAGGTATTCCCCTTTCTCCCTCAGCCCCTAGCCCATCTGGGGGGTCCCATGTCCTGAAGGCAAGGGAAGAAGGGAAACAACAGCAATGTCAATGTCAATCACATACTATCAAGGGCTCTTAAAAAAACAATGGAGAAGTTATTAACTGTGAAATTCCTACCTTCCTGGCTCCAACCAGGCTAATAATATTTCTTCCTCTGTCTGAAGCTGGGATAGGAGAAACTTAACTATTAAGATCCCCCTGACTGTTAAAAAAGAAACAGCCGGTGGAGTTAGAAAGAGAGAATGCTGTAAGCCTAGAATTAGTTTGAAGAAGTTTATCACAATAATCGCATGAAATGGAAGAAAAAAAATCTACAATTATATGGGTTTTTACCCTTCTTTAAATTTTTTTTGGATAAATTCTGTAGGACTAGAAGTATCTCATTTTTGATAAGAGAATTTTTTAAAATCAGTGGTCATGTTTTTTTTGGAGAAGACACTTTCTTTGGAGTATGAACTTAGCTGGATCTCTTGTATTAGCATAATAGGAAGGGTCTCTTCTAGATCAGAGACTGATGTCTCACGGAGTTCCATTCACAGTTTCCTACATCATAAAATGACTATTTTAATCAGCCATCCATGAAAACTGACCTTTCTCAGACGATCATTTCAGTCTTTTGTTCAAAAAGAACTGAAATTATATTGTTATCTATTACAGATTACAAAGAAGAATCCCATTTCAATGATCATGCTGTTAGTCAATTACTTGCTCAATATCTCTTTGTTCTCAAAGCCTGCATAGCTAATGGAAGACTTCAGAAAGTTTAGAAAGAATTTCAGAGTTCAGAAGTCAAATAAATGAATAAAACAACATTTTGTTTATACCCAAGCTTGTGATGTGCATTCCTAATGTACTAATACAGGATGTTCAAAATCAATAGGGTCTTCGTCAATCAGAAACAACTTCTTGATACACAGTGAACAAACCACTAGAAAGTTACTGTACTAACAATAATTTTGTTGCCCAGAATATATGGTCTTGTGAAATCTGCATCCTCGAATTGGACAGAGAAAATTGCCCTAGTTGATTCCTGGGTGAATGAGTTGTACTGACATTAATGAGTATACCTTACAGATTTCAGGTTTAATGCAATCACAATCCACCTGGATTTTACTAAGTTCATGCATCACCATTTCTTTGTAGTTGATATGATTTTTTTTATGATCTGCAACACTGCAGAAGTGGGTTTTTTATTTACTATTTTTATAGCAACTTCTCTCAGATAATTACACACAGAGTGTACAAATACACACTGAGTGCAGGTCTGAGCAGCAACACTTCATACCAAACAATTGAATACAGCAGTTTGGGAAGGAGCACTTTCAGCCTCATGCTCTGTTCCCAGCAGAACAATTTTACTCAGTATAAAAAGCAAACTGAGGAAACACCAAAATCCCTTTTCTGCAAACATACAATGAGGAGACAATCACTAACTATGCGAGAAATTTCCTCCAAGCTTTATCCATAGCTTCCAATAGGAACTCACATCCTTCCCATGACAAGTATATAAACAAGGTAAGTGTTGATCAAAATTGTGACATTGTGCAATTTTCCAAAGCAATTTTATTTCTCATTAAGCTATTGAAATGGTGTGAAGTTTGAGATTCTTTCAGTAAAACATGCTTTACGAAAACTACAAATACTCAAAATATGAGCAGAAATCATCAAATTTGCATGGCTATGGTTTCCTTCTACTAGGTGATCTCATAACAAACAAGTTCCCACACACAACTTTACTTTCCATTTAAAAAGTCCTGCAGTAGTATATTTACTAATATTATTTATGTATATTACTGAACATATTCTACCCAGAAACTGAGGCTGATTTACAGACTACAATATAAACTGTCAGCTATTCTTTTGGGTCCTGTCATATTCTAAATACCTAAGTAATAATAACCACCTAGGGTTTGTGTTTGTTTGTTTGGTTTTTTTTTTTTCCTAACATAATAGTTAGCTAATTTTATCCTCTGGAAAGTATGTGATATCTACTGACCTCTGGATTACACATCTGCTTTTCTCCTGAGCATCAACAGCTTTATTGCAAAATCAAAGCATTACGTGTTTGTCAAGGTATTAGTGGTACTCCATTCCTTTCCTTGCAAGTTCAACACCTTTCAAACTTGATTCAACATCTGTATACACATTACTACCCAGTGTTCAGCTCATTCTTCAACAGAAAGTCAGAATTACTCTGCTTTTAAATTTTTAAAAGGGCTAGTTTTAATGGAGCAGTCCTGTTTTTAACACTCAGTAATTATCCAAGTAACATTGGTCTCACTCTCCAATTTGGTCATTTATTCTGTTTCACACTCAAAGCATCTGGGTCTCATTTGGCAATAAACAAGCTAGCTTTTTCCTCCTTTGTTATAAAGAGCACTATAGCATTGTCCTTGGAGAGCAGCCTCAGGGAGCATGATGTAGTTGAAGTAGTTTCTAAGACTTCCTTTAAGAGCGAAGCGGTTACATCACAAGCTTGGGTGTAACCAAGAAGCAATAAAAATGAAATAATGCATAACAGCAGACTCAGGCAGAAAGACAGGAGTCACTGAATTCTAAGGAGTCACTAAGTTTTCTTTTTTAAACTATACTGACTTCAGAAACAGTGAAGCAAGAGCACAGTCAATTTCATTCAATGGTTTCATCAGAAAATCTTGTCATCATCAAGAAATATGCTGCTGTCATTAATGTAACTTCTTCACTTGCTTTGTAGCACTTATTTTTGTAAGACACCGCATCCACAGAAAAAAAGATAAGTCAACTTTGTCCATTACTTTTGGCCAACACATCTTTATATTAATAAACAAGGAAATAAAGCCAGATTTACAACGGAATTTCAATAAGGTTACTATGAGGAAGTCCACTGCAATCATTTTATAGGATCATGGTATGAAATACATGAATTTTATTTACATGAGATGATGGTACAGAAGCTTTTCCAAGAACTGTGAAACTCAGCGCTTTATGTTGCTAAGATTACATTTTTTAGAAAGAAAACTGTTTACAACAGTTACAACTTTGAGATTCCTTATTACAAACACAGCAGACTGGGTGGTCCTGGTTCACATTTTCAAAGCTGTCAGAAGCAATAAGCTCTACTAGTAACTTTTCATCAGACTGAAAAAGATTATCCATCCTCTATCAGAAGCAGACTACATTTCTCTTTGCAGGAAGAAGCAGTATACAAACTGGTAACCCCACAAATTTTCAGTTCTCCATGTAAGAATCCTTACTTTTCTTTCAAGATCTTTTAATGTGGAAAAATATGTTAGAAGATGAATGATAGAGCTATCATGTAAACTCTATACACAGGTTTCCTTTGTCTAGGAACAAACTGTTAACAGGTAAAAATAAGTATAACAAACAGGTTTTAAATTTCAACATTTTCCCAAAGACAACATGATTAAACAAAAAAGATCCAATACCATTCATATATGCATTAAGGTCTGAGGTCAACTCTCTGTGTCATACAGTAAGGGGCATAAGGGTTAGCACCAAACAAATAGAACATTTATTGATGACAGTGCCAATAGGCAAGTCCATAAACACAGAAGTAGCAGATGTCAGCTAACGGACAATCCCTTATCTCTTGGGTATTTATAAACCTAAACTACATGCATTCAGGGTGGCAGCTTATATCTGACTGTCCCAGACCCTGACATATAACATCGCATATTTTCTTTTAACTATCATTCAAATAAATACAAAAAAGCTTGCTCAGTATACTTTGAAACACAGAGACACTGCATAAGATATTGCAGAAGATATCTTTTCCTCAGTTTCTATAGTGCTTTAACAGTCATGCTCTCTTACTTCAAATCTTAAAAAAAATAAAAATAAAAATAAGGAGTTCACACACAATCTTTGAATTTTTACAGCTTCAAGACTCTAACGTTAAGTGGAAAAATAGTGGTCACTTTCCAATTATTGTCCCAAAGCCTATGTGAGAATAATTTGACTTTATCCAATGAACCTACAGAACCTATTGTAATATCCCTTACTGTCCAACACTTCTTCATATTCAAACAGATTTTGTGAAGTCAGTAAGATAGATATGGTGAAGATATTATCCTACACTAGTGAGTAATCTCTCCAGGCCAGCAATGGAACTCCATGAAGAAAGCAAAACGTAAATTCTAGTGTGCACATCTCCAAGCTGCGTTGCCTCTACTAACAAGGTTTAAAAGCTCATATTAATCAAACTAACTATTTCCACAAGTCAGAAATAGCCGTTAATAATTAGCAAAACTTGCAAGTGGAACTACCGTTGCAATTTTTAGCAGAAGAAACAGAACAGTGTTCCTATTTGATCTGCTTTAATAACTCGATACCAGCCCAGCTCACCACACCTCTCCATATATAGTAAAGAATGCTTCTGTGGCAACGTGTTGCTCCTTCCTCCCTGGGGCTATATGCCAAGCAGAACTATTAAAATACGAAGAAAACCATAATAATCTTTTACCTTAAATTAAACTGGATGCTTAACAAAGGATGCATCTTCTAAAGCTAACAAAATGAAGACAGGGAAATAATTAAGTGGAACAAAGAACACGCTGCACATTCAACATAAATTTGAGTGCATTATCACAACCCTATGGGAATGACTTATCTAAAGTTATTCAAATGACATTTTCATCACCAGTAAGCCACAAGGGGTAACTGGCCACAAAAATTCACTGTTGTTACAGAAACTCTTATCTAAAAAGTGAATGCACCCACTTTCTCCGATAATTACCTCCGATTCACTTTCATCTTCCCAACAAGTTATCAAATGTAGGGGTCAGTTTTTCCTGACATACCTCAGTACCTACGAAGTTTGTATTTATCTCAGGTACCTAATACACTGCATCACATCCATCCCACTCAGAATGACTGAAGAGAAATAAAATGAACACGTACAACCCAGAGCACATGTAAGAACCCTAGAAACCTCTTTTTTTCCATCTGATTCTCATACTATAACACCCTGAGACAAGAAGAAATAACTGGAGATCATCTCTAACCAACTGAAAACATAATACTAGAGTTAACTATAAGCCAATATGAATTACTTAGTTCTATTCTATATGGAAGGCTGCAGCTTGAGTTGAGCTCCAGCTAAGTGTGTATGGATAACATGGAACTGTGCCAGAGGAAAAGGGTATACTTATATGACCAATGATAGAAAGGCTGCAGGACCAACATATTCATATATACATATTTTTCCAAAGGGTGGGAGAGAGAGGGAAGAGAGATGTTAAGTACTTTGAAATCATCATCACTCAGAAACAGGATTATTTAAAGGCTGCTGTGCTTGCCAGCATGAAATTCAGCCAATAACATTCATGGAATTTCTAAGACCACATGCAGGACAATCATTCAAATATGAGAAAGCTCACAAAAGCAATACCCTTTTGATAAAATTATTTAAGCTAAACAGAGTTCATCCAAATTATTCCAGACCACTGATGAAGCAGTTCTTACCCAAGAGCAACACAAACCTTGAAGTATTTCCTACAGTCCCTGAATAAATGAATTCTAAATCTGCAAGTGTTTTGCTTCAGCAAATAGTCCTATAAATCTTCATCAGATATAGTGCTAAAATCAAACAAGCAGCCACAGAAAAGAAGTTTTAATGTTTAAAACTTCTGATGTAATGTTAAATACTAATCAGCTATTCCAAGCAAATTATGGTCACACTGTAATGGAGTGTCATTATTCCATTTGTTTTGTAACCATTCTTTCAGAAGCTTAAGAATTCTGTGGTTAAAGAACCTCTTATATACATAAATGAGACCCAAATTTGTTTTTGCATGAGTTCTTATAGGTCAATGACCTACTATGAAAATGTTTTTGATGAAACTAGGCTCGTTTATTATCATATTGTTAAAATAAACCTCGTTGCTGTGCAGCCCTGGTCAGAAGTACTAATGCAAACCAAACCCGATTCACTGAAGCATGCATCCTGCTTTCTTGCAAGCTGTCCTTTGACTCTCTTGCACTTTTCCTGTGTTTGGATTCCTCCTGTGCAGACCTGTTGACAGAGCTGCTAATAGTTTCCTCAAGAGAAGAGGTGTCTTTTTTTAATTTATTATTATTTTTTTTAATGTTTACAAAAAAAAGGAAAGGTTCACCCTTGGATCAGCAATAACAACAAGTTTGCCTGCTGAATAATATGTAATCATAATTACATGCCACAAACAGACATAGTAACCTGAAATTTGAGGATATTAGTGCCCTCTAGGACTCTACAGAATGTAGTTAATGGGCACTATAATTTTCTCAACTGTATGCACCCAATCAAAAGAAAAAAATCCATCAAAAAAGGGCCAAATCTATACTTCTTCAAACAATCATAAACGGCCTCTCATACAATTTCTCATTTCAGAGAAATCTACCTTATTCACTGAACAGTCCCCAAAGAGTAGAAAAGGGAAAGCTACCATATTTAAAAAAAAACATTTGTAAGAAAGGTGTCTTTCTCATGTGCCACGATGCACATAGTATTAAACCTATCGTTGATAGTTATGGAGCAAGTTTTACCAAGTTGATGCTGGACTTCTTTCCTGAATTCATTTGCAACTATTTATTCAGCCCAAGAACTTCAAGCACAGAAATCACAAGATCTTGTGGCAAAATGACATCCTGCCGTATTTTTTTAACAGCAGAGTAGAAAAGGAGAAGACGATTTTTATTTCTCTCAAACAACCATGAGAAATCTCAATTATTTCCAGACACAACCTGAATGTCTGACAAACTCAGTTCATTTGTGTAAAAATACAACTACAAATTCCAGTGCTTGAACTAATACTCAACTAATTTCAAGAAAAGCTAATGTAAGTTATATGCTTTAAGAAAAAATGTAAAAGCATCAAGTTCCAAATTGCAGATGTCTCTTATCCCTGAGGTAACACCATGGTCAGAGTACTTTACACGGCTAAAAAATACTGTGTTTTTCCCAGTATATAACATCAATAAAGTATGCCTCCAAAAAAGCCTCAAACAGTTTTTTTCATGATTAAGCTCTTTCTTAATCTTTTATAGTTCTCCCCAGTGAGATATCTTTAAAATGTCCAATCTTTTCAGAATGTGGCTGAAACTACATAAATTCTTTGAAATATAAATGCTGCCAGCTGTACGAGGACAATGAGGAGGACACTGACTTCTGGTACAAGCAGAATGTAGACAAGGTTTTGGCTTCTACAAATTGCTTCATACCTATTAGGTTGTTGTTGCATGTTTTTTTTTTCCCCCCAATACAGTCTTCCTGCACTAGAGATCTGCGTTTAGTTTTGAATCACCATGTCTGTGAAAGTAAGGACACGACAGAAGTGCATATACAGTGTGCTCACCGTCCTACAATTATACACCTCAAGTTCTACTCTTGAGCCTAATATATTCTTAGGATTTTACCAGTTGCCCAAAAACGCCTTCTATTTTGCCTCTGAAAAACAGCTTCATTTGTTTACTTCCAAAGTTTTAGCAATATCTCATCTCTATGGTACATCTACTGAAGAAAATCAAGGAGTTTTTATAAAACTTCAGCCACTTTTCAAATTTGTGGCTCCATTATTGCCATACAAATACGTTTTTTAGAACATACATTATCCTTTCTTGCACTTGGGACCAGATATCTTCTTAGAGTTCCAAGGAATTGTACTATGACTTAGAGTAGCTAACTACTATTTAATACAACACTTCAATGGACTAGGGCTGTGCTAATCAACACTACGCATTGCTGGACTAAGAACGCCATTAAAAGCTGAGGATTCCCAATGAAAGACTAAAATTAGAAGTTGTAATAAATATGACACCACCAAAATTCAAAGGAAAAATAAATGTATTTAGGACTTCCAAAGTAATAAGATGTTTCAAAAAGTTCAAAGTACACTTGTTTTGGGATGTGCACTTACTACTCAACTTATATGTGAAAGTTGACTTATTTCTGTATAGTACCATTCTATATTAGTAGAAATATAGTTTTTGTTATCAATATAAATAACAGAAAACATTACGTTATTACTATATGAACTATATGAATCTGCATTACATACACCATACTTCAGTATTCTCTTCAGTCTTTAACCACTGTGAGAAGCTTGACTCAATACAGAAATGTAAATAAGTGGAGATGTTATAACATTCCTTTCCAACAAGAACAATTTTTTGGACTAGCACATTTCTCAGGGAAGCTACCAACTTTGCCCATGTTTTTGTTCAGTAAGTCTTATAGGAAACAGGATTTCCTTATGGGTGATTTGACAGCATTCCTTTCAAGTCAGATTTCTAAAATGAGCTTCTTAGTGAGGGGGTGGGGGGCAGATGTTAAATATCCCTGCTCTAGACATGAAAAAACAGTGAAACTTCCTGAAACGTCTCAAATCTGCCCACTGAAAAGACATTCCTAACTCCTCAGTCCTAGGCAGCTAGTTCAGTACAAGCAAAACAGAATTTGAAAAAGATGACAAAGTTCAGATTCTTGCAACAGATGAAAAACAAAAAGCACCCAGTAAGGTAACAGCTTGGCTGAGTCAGACTTACAGTCCATCCAGATCAGTATCTTTGTTTCCAGTAGTAGCAACATGCAGATGTATGCAGAGGCATAAACTATGAGGGCATGCATGATACTCCCTCTACCAGCTTTGCTTTCAACTTTTTTCAGCTACACTTAGCAGATAAAGGTTTTGCATTTTTATGAGACCTCAACAGATCTGTCTTGCACAAACTCTGCCAGCCTTCTGCTGAACATCTGTGAACTTGTTTTATTCTTTACAAGCTTTAACCAAGCTTTAATCCCAAATGGGGATGTTTTCCCCCTTTTTCCCCATTGATCAACCCTGAATGGCAACTACTATATCATTTCAGAGTCACTCAACTTCACAAGGTCCTCAAAGAGGGCATTTGGATTAAACCCGTCCATGAAACAGTTTTCTGGAAGACCAGATCAGCACGATGGAGATGGATGACTAGATCTGAGCAACTCTGCTAGCTGACTTGATCTTCACCACGCAGGTTGTTTTCACTGATACCTCCCCAACAGCTCTGAGTGGCAAATTCATACAAGTTCTCTAAGAAGGAAGGGACAAGTCTCAAAGTCCTGTCCCGAATCAAGACAGTTCCAAAAAGTTTTGTCTGTCTGGAAATGATGTCTTGTGGTTTAGAAAACTGACATAAATCTATATGCCAGCAGTGAGCTCCAATACTATATTTAGAGAAGTGGCCATCAGCTACAAGAATGAGTTATAACCACTCCTGGTTTAAAGTGAAGGTGTTAGTTACCTCACAGGCACAGAAAACTCTTCCCCCTTGCTAGAAAGGAAAACTATTGGGGAAGATAGAATGCGATTTATCTACAGACAAAATGCAGAAGAGCTCTGAGTTACTGCAAATCACACAATGAGGAACAACAAATCATTCTTTTTGGTCTACATGAAAAGATGGGACAAGGTAGGAGATCATAGCATGCAGACTAACATGGTGTGGTGTAATAAACATGGAGGAATAATGAGAAAGAAATAACAACAAAGACCAGTAAAACCTGTATGAATCCAAGCCCAAAAAAGAAATGCAAGGCAGCACACCTACAGATGCTCAAAGAACAGCACGGTGCCACGTGAGGATGCGGCACATTGCTGATGAACTTGCATGCAGCTTTGAAATATTCAGGGACCTTATATTTTACTGCAGGTGAACATTAAACACCAAGAACTCTTGCTTTGTTTCTGACACCGAAGTCAAACAAGAACTCCAATGCAACCCTCATTACGTCACTTTGGGACAGCACTTTTCCAAGACTAAGACAAAAGGCAGAGACAGGGAGTACAATTTCCTGTAATCTGTAGAAACAACATGTGCATACTTGTAAATAGTACTAATGACACCGTGGAGATTTTTTCTTCCTCTAGCCTTAGGGCTCTGAAGCAGGATCAAATTACGGAACACTTTGTGCTAAAACTTAATGAAGTATTTCATGAACTTAGAAAGCTGCTATGTGAGTATCTGTTGGTGCCCTATTGCTTCCAAGGTCCAACCATCACGCAGATGGAGCAATGTGGACACCACTTAAGTGGTAAAAACTACAATCTGTGGAAGGAAAATTTCAGGCCAAATACTGAACACTGGAATGGCAGCAACTCCATCCCAGGAAGATCCTGCAGTACAGTGTGCTCCATTCTTTACAACTGTGCCAGTGGCATCAAATAAGACTAGTAACACCTCATCAGATATTGCACCCAAACATTCTGCCTCATCACACTGGAATACTCAGTGTCAACAGTCCTAGACACGCTCCAGTAAACAACAGTAGACTTTTCTTGAAAACACAAGGTTAAAAAGCACCTTTTCAAATGTCTGTTATAGAATTCCCTCCCCTCAACCCAGACAATTTTTCAGATGTTAAGGGTAAAAACATGAATAAATACCAAAAAATATGGCTTGAACTTGCAGACAGGAGCCAATGGCATCAGGAGCTACATATTACCAGTTCAAAGATGCAGGCAACATAAAACTTAAATACTAGTTATTCTTCAAACCACGAAGAACATGTCTGAAGATGCCAAAAACTGAGTATCATTTTTTTTATTCTTTGTCAGCTCTATCAAAGAGTGGCTAAGCTTACAACTGGTCTTCGAAACTGATTTCTGCCATTTACGTAAGTTTACTTTGTTGACACACAGACTTGAATTAGATAGTATAGGTTCATCTCACCCCACTGATGATGTGCTGTTGCAGCAATAATTCCACCCAGTGTGAAAGATGAACACAGGTTTTGACATTTGCTGCACACACTCTTCTCAGCGGTGCGTGGTGATAGGACAAGGGAAAATGGCCTCAAATTGAAGCATAGGAAGTTCCACACTAATGTGCATAAGAACTTTTTCACAGTGCAGGTGACGGAGCACTGGAACAGGCTGCCCAGAGAGGTGGTGGAATCTCCTTGTCTGGAGATATTCAA
>JANHGO010005527.1:0-22906 GCA_024606505.1 Aquila spilogaster
GGGATGCCATCGAGGGGCTTTTTTGGAGAAGGGGGGGGGGTTGGAGGGATCCCCGCCGGGGGCCGGGCTGGGGGGGGGACACCGGGGGGGGCGCGGTTCCCTTGGCGACAGCGCCACCTGGTGTCGTCGGACCGGCGCGATTTTTCCCCAAATTAGGCTTAAAACCCCGGGCGATTCTGACCTTTTCGCCACGGGCTGGCTGTTAAAGGTTTGCTGCTTGCTTTTATTTTTATTTTTTTAGTTATTTATTTTTTCTCCTTCCGGCATCCGGAGCTCCAAAAGTGAATGTCTCCTTTATCGCATCTTCAGATTTAGTATCGCGATATTGGCGATGGAACGCACCAGGTGAAACTCGTTTATGGGATGCTTCTGGATTAGGCCTGTTCCGCAGCTGGGTGGGAGAGATGGGGATACCTGGCATGGGATAGCTCATGAACAAGGATACTCAGCATGGGATGCTCTCGGATGCAGTTGGTTACCCAGATTAGCAGAAAAGCGGGTACCTTGGAGATTTAAATGGTGGGAACAGACACCTTGAATCTTAAATGGATATTTGGAAGGCCAGGTTCTGACTTTGGTACCAACTTCTTAGCAGGTAAAGGCTCAGATCCGTCAGAGTAATTGGGTGCCTGATTTCTCCCTCAAAACCAAGAAGTTTGGGACCTGTGTACCTCAGGGGATCCGAGCCACAGTTCCTGGCACTCTTGGAAAGGGGACTTTGATTTCTGTGTCACTGAAATGCTTTAGAAGACCACACCTGAACATTTGTTCCATTTCCATGCATATTTACAAGCACAACTGCTGCCTGACACCCATCTCTGCAGGAAAAGACAGTGCCGGGTTCTTCTCTGGGCTTTGCATTTGCATATCCCTGCCAAGAAATCTTTGCCACTGGGAGACATCCTCAGGAACAAAATACCTGATGCAGGTGAGTGTGCGTCTGGCTACAGGAGACCCCCCCTGATGAGCAGGAGGTGCCCTGAGTGCTAGCAGCAGCTTTGCAATCGTGAGCTGATGTTATTCATAAAAAACAATTATCAGAACAGCCCAACAAGTGAGAAAAGGCATGCAGCTCAGCTGCTTTTTTTAAATGACATTCACTGCCAGTATTGATCTTGCCCAGTAAGAAACTAAAATCAGGATATTGTTAAGGAAAGATAACAGAAGGAATAAGCTTTATTGTTGTTGGGCTTCTGGCTTGGAGAGCTGTCTGTTTGCACAGGCTCTTTGAGACCAATTCCCATTATCACAGATTACTCTGATCCATCAAACTTCTGATAAATGTTTTAACTTCAATCTTAAAATGAGCTAAATTTTTGCAAGGGAGATGCAGATCCTTCAGAAAATTTCACTGAGGTGAATCGCTGTGTCGTAAACATGAATTTCCTCTTCTCGGACACTTCTCATAGGTCCTCCGAGAGATCCCAAGAAGCCCACAGGCCACTGGTACAAACATCAGAGAGCAAATGACAATTCTAGAGGTCAAACCATCTCTGCTTAATCACGGAAAGAGATGCAGGGATGCTGGCAGTGCCACTTTACTCCAGTGGTTCTTACATTGGTGTAAATACATGAGCCTGAACATAGCCATTTCTTTATTTAAAGCAGCAGGAGTTGAAAAACCCAGAACGGTACAGAAAGTGCAGTTCTGTGGCTCGGCTCAGCTTCAGGCTAATTACTGGAAAAATAAGCAAACACACCTGGGAAAGCAAGATGACAGGGCCTGGAAAGCTTTGCAAGGACTTACAGTACCAAGAGTTCACTTGGAGCAGAACTTTTTACAGCAATTGTGTTTCTCTGTGGTGGTAAAGAAAAGCCGCTGCAGACCAGCTACCCGAGCAACTGCCTCCTTCAGAGAGATGGAAACGCCACGCTTCGGAGTCTGAGCAGTGCAGGTGCCTGGAAACACTCTGAAAACACGATATCCCTCTGCAAAAATGTAAGTATTACTCTTGTCTGAACCAGTATTCACTCAAAAACACCAAGGAGTGGCAGCAATTAATACACTAATGCCTAGAAACGTAGAAGCTTTTGCAGCATTTCGTGAATGTTGCCCTTCTTTCCCTGCCCTTTTTTTCTCCCATCTAACAGCCCTGTGTGTTTGCCTTATTCCTTAAAGAAAGAAAATCACCCTGGTTTAGGTCCACGTCTTTCTGCATGGGATGGGTGGACCGTAACACACCTATGTGACTTGCTAGACCTCTGGAGGAGGCACGTTTTGGGAAAAGTATCTCAGTTTCTCTCTCACGTCTTGTCCCACAGGGCGAGAGCACTGCGGTTTATGTCCCCGGACTGGAAGGAGGCTTGTGTTGGGTGCTTTGGCCAGAAGGCTCGTCTCGAGCCGGAGGACGCGCAGGATGGCACGCTTCCCAGCCACAGCTGGGCTGGCCGGCGGCTCTGCCTGGTGTGCGGAGGCAGAGCGACCACGATGCTGCAGCGCTCCACTGGGAAGCAACAAGATGCCCGTCTGGCACACCAGGTAGCTGTCACGTAGAAAAGGCCAAAGGCTGCCACGCTAGGGGTTTTGGGGGATTTTTTTTGAGAGCTTTTGATGAGTTTCTAGTCTGTTCTCTCCAGTTGTTTTCCAAAGTGGTAGGCATTACCGCTTGGATCTAGTCTATCAGGAGCCATCTCCGCCTTCCTCATTTTCCCATCTGTAAAACGTGGATGTTACTGGGGCCACTGTAAAGATTGACTAGATAGGTCCGTATCCTGAACTCATTTCTCCCAGTGACTTCAGTGGGATGCCCAGCCCAGAACAATGGCAGGATACACGACCCTAAACATTTCTGCAGTGCTTTGAAAGATGAAAAGCAGTGACTTTTATACCTATGTCAGTGTAGGGGCAGGGAAATGTTTCATGATGTTTATAGCAGACATCACGGACATTACACATGAAAACATGGGAAATGGTGCACTTTTCTTGTAGGGAGATAATCTTTAATAGATGGCAATGAGGAAATAAAAGCATTCGTACACAACAGCCTACCTCACGGAGGGGTACGTTTGCCCGAGTAACGTGGCCACAGCCGCAGATGTTTCCTCCAGCGCCAGAACTGCTGCATGGGGCTGTTCCTTCTGAGGAACCGGAATGAGAGAAATCCCAGCACACGCTTTTCCTCCCCCTCCTCACCCCTTGCCACCGTTGTGGAGAAAAACACAGCCTCAGTGCTAGATTTTTCAATGGAAACATTCCCCTAAAAACCATTTGTTTCTCCCTCTGGAGCAGTAGAAGATGATGAAATGAAAAAAAAAAAAAAAAAAAAAGACAGACATGACTTGAAGACAGTATTTAACCATCCCTTTTCTGAGATATTTTATTGGTCTCCAAAGATAATGAGCTAAAGCCTCTGTCCTTAAAGACTTCTTTCTGGGAAGGGACCAGGGCCTGATGTGCATGGAGACACTGGAGGGCTGGATGGGGACCTGGCTGTGGGACCCAGGGAAGGGCTTCACTCTATTCCCACCCCGACAGGGAGATTTTTTTTTTTTTTTCCCCTTTTTCTCTCCATGGAAACAAACAATTTCTGACTCTTGTCACTCAGAGAAGACTACACAGCAACGTGGCTTGTTTACTCGCTGTTGTCTTCGGTGGATTGAAGCTGTGTGGCCTTGTCCTTGTTCCAGGAAATGCATGGACATAGCTGTCTGAAGGAAAACCCTAATGATTGTATAGTTTTCAGTGCTGAGTGGCAGTTAGCCACCTCGCTTTTATTGTTAACAGATTACAGTGTTGCCTCACTGCTCTGTGCCACACACCACGCTGTGACTAATATCATTCAACAAAAGAAAAGCCCCTCCAAAGTGACCATGTTCTCGAGCTCTAATGGATCTGGTAGAGGCTCCATTCATCCGATACTGTTTTCTGTCCGCATCTCTCCCACAAGCGAGGATAGGAAGAGAGGCAGAAGCACCCCGGGAAGCTCACGCCCGTGATGTGACACCTAGGGTGGTCGCTGCTGGATCCCACACCCTCGCAGCTGCCATGAGAGTGGAGCTGGGTTTGCTCACCCCGACCAGCCTCCGGAGCTGTTCAGCATCTTTCCCCACTGAACCCTCAAGAAGAGGGGCGTGCAATAACAACATCCTAACTTGTTTGTGCCATGAAAGGAGCTGGAAAGAATGCACTGAACCACATGACAAGCGAGGACATCAGGCTGCACAGAGAATAGAAAGACCTCATTTTTAATTACTTCTGAACAAAGTTGGCTCAGTAAAGTATTTCCCATTGTACTGCTGAACTTTTCTTCTCATCACACAGCAGTGAAACGCAGGCTCCTCTGCTGCTGCAAGTGAACTAAAATCAAGTCTGTGTTAGGGATCACTTCATTCCCTATTAAAAGCAGACTACCCATCTATCACCAGCGTTTCAGACTTTTCTGCAGCATCCAGGCACTTCTTTGTCACTGTAGATCTTTTTATCATGAGAATCCTAAGAAGCAAGGATGTCCCCCTGTCCTTACAGAAAGAGACTGGGGGTTAAGTGCCTCAGGATACCTTCCCCCAATTGCTCCAGGCACGAGTGGTCACAGAAAGGCCATTACAGAGAACTGGCTTGAAGCATTGAGGCCTCTGAAGTCCTAGACTGGTGCTCCAGTCACAGCAAGAAAGAGGGGATGTAAGCGTCGGTACCCACCTGAGATGAGGCACAAACTCTTTATCTACCTAGACGTAGGCAAGTTCAACCGATGTGCTAAGAGCAGGGCCACAACTGCAACAGGTACAAAACGAATTATTACTTGAGTAAAGGTTCTCATCTTTAAAGGCTGTTAATTCAGACTACAAGTTCTTCAGGGCATGGACTTTACAGTTTGATTGTCAGTAAAATATCTTGCATAGTCTTGGTCTGGGCCAAAGTAAAATGTAAGCAGGCTTCAGTTCCTCAAGTTTCATTATGAGATCAGAGTCTGAGGATTCACTAAAATGTATTGCATTTCAGAGTTCTGTGGACTTAGGGAAAAGTCAGAAGTGACTCATGTATAACCCATGTCTTCCTGAGCATGCAGAGAGCCTGAAACAATAGATCTAAGAGATGCAGATTGCCCCATTCACTTTTTCTTCAAAATCTGCTGTTTCCTCAAGTAGGAACTTGGTCAGCCCACAAGAAAAAAATCCACATCATACAGCTAAAGACACCAGAAGGCCATGTAGGCCTTGGGCAGTCTTGCATTATTTAATTAAATAGCAATTTAGCATCTTGCATTGAAACATCTTTCAGCTAAAGATGAGCAACTTCCCAAGCAGCAGTAAGAGCACCATCCTTGTCACTGCTTCCCTTGCTGTCCAAGACAGAAATTGCATTGACTTCAGAGTGCACAGGCTCAAGCTCCTGCTGTGTTGGTACGTGACGCGTTTCAAAAAGTATGAGCTATACCCTCCTCCTCACAGGTAAGCTTACAGAACAGCTTTGCTGCAAGTCATGCTGCTTTTCTGCAGAATGTAAATACCCCAGTTCTTGTTTTCCCCGTGAGAATCCTATAGCAACCCAAAGGTGATTTCTGAGGTCTACTGTTTTGCTTCCATGTAACCGCTTAGCACTAAACCTCAGCAGAAGCTCTGAACCCTGGTGAGCCTTCTGCAGCTTCAGGCTCTATTTTCAACAGCTGCCGGTACTAATTCCTTCCCTGCAGGTTGTTGCTCCTGAAGCAGAGATGACAGAAATGAACTCGTACCTGCACTTTAGTTGCTACTGATTCGCTGAAGCTACTGGTGCAGATGGGTTTGCAACAGGCTGCCAAACTCTGACCCGGAGTAGCTGCTATTTTGAATTAAAAACACTCTTTAATGACTTTAAGATGGCAAGGCCCAAAAGACCCTGCCATTTATTAATAACCTGGATCAAAAATGACTACTGAAGTTGGAAATACAACTATCGTAGCATCAACATCATTATTCCAGTCCATTCAAAATGCTAATGAATGGCACATTAGCTTAAGCTCATAGCAATTCTTTTTCTTCTCTGACCCTAACTACAGTTACATACCTCCGTCTAGTTAGTATCTTCTCTGTAGTGTGGTTTGGACAGTTAATTGCCTATTGGGGAAAGTAACAAGATATTAGGTAGTACTGTGAAATGTGGCCTCACAATACATGACCAAAAAAAGCGATAGGCTGGAAAAGAACTGCAGAGATCTGCGCACCTGGATATAGGCCTAGCACAGCTCACCCTGGGGGTTACAAGCAGAACCTCAACTGCAAACAGAAAACCATCTTGACATGTTTGTCCAAACAAAACCAGCCACTGACTGCACGCAGTGTTTAGAGCAAAGCAAGCAAACCTAACACATTTACCTATCACATAACATGTAAACATACCTGCACTGAAACTTCAGATGTTAAGAAAGAAAATAAGGTAGAGGATGAAATTCCCACAAATTTGACCAGAAAAGGCTGGTTCAATCTGTAATGCAACACGGGAAGTTTGAGATGCTGGAAGTTTTCATTGGCAGAATAACTGCTTTTTAACTGCTAAGGTCACCTGGGCATCTTCACCAAAGCAAGCAGTATTGCAAGAGTCAAAAAGAACATCAAATGATCATGTTACTTAATTTGCCATCATTTGGAAGGGGAAGGCAGTGATGTATATATTTTTTTTTTTTTTTTTGCTTTGCTTTCCTCTGCTTTCTAAGCTCATGATGTAATGAGTATGTTTAGGTAGTAACATAACCCCTGACTCTTACCCTTGAAGTGCACAACCACTGAAACAAGATGCAGAGGACTCTGCAGTGCTTATGTTTTAATTCAGACTAAGTGATATTGAAAATAATGTTGAGCTGGAGAAAGAGAGAGCATTTTAGAGCACAGCACTCTTTTTTCTTTTTCTTTTTTTTTTTCCCCCCGAAACCTTTCCTTTGTTGACCTTACAAGAAGTTGAAGCAATGCTTTCCTTGAGCCCCTCTGTACAGAGTATATGATAACGATGAGAACTTTTTATTTAATACTGTATGAAATGTCTGACCCTTGAGGCATAATAACGTGCTTAAAATATACTTAACAGTACCCTCTGGCTAAAAAAAGTTTCCAACTCATACTTAAAAAAATATCCATTTAGATGCTTACTTTGACTATGTGCCCAGCATCAATGGCAAAAGTGCTTCTGTTTAGAAAGGATGGTTCAGCCAAAATTCAACTTGTTTTTCAGGAATAGGAAACTGAAGGAAAAAAAAAAAGTAATAAAAACCATACCAAATAAATCATCATTCTCCTTTACACCGTAAGTGAATGTTCACATGTATGCACATCTTACTGTTCAAGCTAGTACTTGATCGCACTTTCACAATGAAAAGCTGCCAGCGCTGCTGTCTAACCCTCATGACTGTCTGATGTTGTGGGTGCAGGAAGACCACACTGGTGGTGACAAAGGCACAGCAGAACAGGCTTTGCTACTATCTCCAGCAACTTTTTAAACAACTCCATACCAGGCTAGTCACCCACAAGTTTCGACCGTGGTCTGTCTGCTTTTCATTTCCACTACAATGATTAGTATTAATGTAATTTCACAGAGGCAATGGAATCACACCAAATTATAAGAGACAAGACAATCAGGAAAAGCATCTATTTTATAATTATCTGCATCCAAGAAAAAAGTACCTGAAGCGTTTTGGGGAAAAACAGAGGAGAAAACTCTTCTTCACTTTCCTCTGCCAGACTGAAATAAGACATAAAAGGTTTACAAAGGGCTGAATTAACAAAACAGAACTGAGAAAGGGGCTACCATCTCTTCCACCTGATGTTAATAGCTATTACTAGAACTCAGTGGCTGAGCCAGTGTTTCCACCGCCGTTCTTCACAAGAGCACAAAAAGGGCAATCTCTCTCCCGGGCCATTTTTATGAAAAATATGCTGGAAACTCCCAAAAGGCAAACCCCATTTTTTTAGTAAACAGAATTGTAACCCTTAAGACGGGTTTTCTGCAGCTGGCTTTTAAGCTCGCAAGTACAAATTTGCAGGTACAACCTTTAGATGACGGAAGAGAATCACCTCTGTACATGTGGCTGCACACAGCTACCCAGGGGCGGATTTTTGATCCAGGCCTAACAAATGTACACACCGCACAGCAAATCAACCCACGGCCAGCGAAAAACGAATACAGAGAGCATGCGTACTTTGTGGGTAACTGTTTAGAGAAATGGCCCGTCATCTGTCTTGATAAATAGACTTTGCACGTACAACTGCAGGAATGAGGCAGGGCAAGTCAGCTGTGAGATGTATGCCTCATTTGTTTGAAAAGTTGGCTTTGCACTTTGTTGTTTAGCCTGCAGAAATTAGAGGATATACTAATATCCTTGAAAACTTAGGTTGGCTTCTCACAAAACAATGAAAACAAGCCTATTTTTTCCCCCTCTATTCATATTCATTTGTGACTATTGATTTCTACTTGCCCTTTGTTTCTCTGATTCTTGGCCAGCTCAACTCGCAAAGTATTACCCCCGAGGCTCAAGCCTTTCAAAGAGGATACAGCACTCTCTGCGGTTGCTTTATCCTTGTAATCGAGAAAAGCCCTGTGCTGTGCTCCTTGCCAATTCAGTCGTAAAGGAGTTGCATGGAATTCCCTTAAAGCACATTTCAGCTCGCTCACTCTTATGCTGGGAGGTATGTTCCCCACATACACAGTAGTAATCATGCCAGATCCCTCTAATCTGGGACTTAAAGAATCACTTTCCACATAATGTTGTCCTATTTGAGCTGAGCCCATAGCAGCCTGCGGTCTTGTATTTTCAGCCATCGCCTTCTCATTTAAGGCTGCTGGTGTGCTGGCACTTGCCAAGTCTGAATGTTCATCTAGGAGGGTAACATCCTTGCCAGTCTGCTTCTCTCTGTGTCGAAGACTCTTTAGGATGGGGATTTTTCCCAGCATCTCATAGCTGACCTAAAAAGGAGGAAGACAGATACAATTATGAGATTTCTTGCCTTCCAGAAAAAGACCATGACCATCAGGACCCATTTGTGCCATAAAAAGAGAGGAACCTTATTATATTGCTACCATGCAGAGTGCCAGAGCATTCAAAATGTTACTAATTGCTGGCCTGATTCTGAAGTTGCTCCCTAAATACACACTGCAGGACAAAAATAAACATTAGTTACTCTTCAGGCAAGCGCACAATGTAGATCCAGCAGGAAAATCAAAACCAAACTCAAAACTACTTGATTTTGACGTTTATTTATCAGAGTGCTTTCAGATTTGCGTTCTCATTGTTATCCCTCAATATTTGCTTTGACCGAGGGCCTCCGCTCCTGCTCTGGCAGAATCCTACACGCCTACAATTCATCAGCCCATCAGGCACTTTCAATCTGCAGACCTCCTTGCACTCTGTTCCCCCAAAACAGGATATCCCGTAGGCTGGGTCGTACAATGGGGAGGGATGATGGTGTTAAGCTTGCAGCTGGGGAGCGTGCCTTGTAGCGGGGCTCCTCTGAGTGTGGGCCCAGCTGGAGGCACGTTCTCTGGTTGTGGCACATCACCACAGCCTCCCTCTTGTCATCTGACCTCACACACCACCCGCAGCTACTCATCAGATCCCACATCAGTCTGCTGGCTTGGATCACAGAACGGAAGAGCGCCTGGACACTATACTTCAAAACTGTGACCCCTCCATCCCTTCCATCCATCCCCAGTTCACAAGCGGCTTTTCTGGAAGGGCTCTTCCTCTCAACAGCTGAACCCTATCCATCTCAGGCATGAGATGCCCCAGGCTGCACTCAGTGACTGGCAGGAAACGCAGTGGTTCCCTAGCTCATGTGGTCTAGCTCTTGGCTTGCAGACTGCAGTTGGAAGGAGGAATAATTCGTACTTGGCTGCTGGACAAGCAGAACATCCATCAACACAAGATCCAATTCTTAAATTTAGGGAGCAAAACAGAGCCTAGGGAAGCAATGCCCGAGCTAGCAGAGACCCAAGCTAGTAGCCCACACAGTGTGGGCAAGCCACTCTAGCAGGGTACTGCACCCAAGCTCATGAGCCACTACTTCTCAGCAGGCTGTGCTGGACTAGCACCAGCATATCCTGCCTAGAATATGCCTGCAGATCTCCCAGCTCAGATCTCTCTTACCTCAGAGGCCCTTAATTCCTGGTTCTACTATTACAGAGTGAGTTTGGATCTGGCTGCAGCACATAAAGTCTAAAATTTACAGATCTCCTGGGAGAGTAGCCCAGCTCTGAAGTGACTCGAGTAAAATCAAAGACAGGCTGGGGGCAATGTTAGGTTTAGGTAACAGGTAAGCCGGTCAACATTAGTCTCTTAAACATTCCCAGGGCTCCTCTTCTGAGGAGCAAACAAGCAAGTTTTATTTCAGACTGAAACTAAATAGGAAATGTAATTTACATAAAGCCTGTCCTAGCTCTGTCTTGTTCATACAATATCAAACAGCAGAATAGCCCAGCATGGGCAGAGGCCACCTCCATTGTGCAACACTGCAGACCCAGAGTCAAGGTGTTTGGGATCAGGCCCTTTAAACAAGCAAACTTTACGACTGAGAACAATTTCTGAACAAATCTGGCCTGATCTGGCAGCCAGTACAGAGAGGCAAGGACTTCTGCTGGGGCTCTGGGAGCCTCCATGCTCCAAAAGGTACATGCCATTTTCAGATTATGAAGAGTTATTGCTCTGTGGATTCTTGGACTGATTTGTTTTTCTCAGCCAAGAATTCAGACTGCTGTGTTTGACAGCAAACTCCCCTTCCCTGGGCGATACAACATCAAACCAATGGCTGAAGCCATCTTACTTTGTTTTTACTGGCCAACAATTAGGAACATTTGTTGTCCTCTGTCAAATTTCTACGTGAAATGTAAGCTCTATGCTAATTAAACCAAACAGGAAAAACATTTTTCTATTCTCATGCAACTAATCACTCCTGGACCCAAAGCACAACCTCAACCTCTTACCAAGGGCACGTACAGTTCCTTTCACCCTGAAAGTAAACCCAGTTCCCAAGGCATGGACTGGGTGTTTAGTTAGAAAGATCAATGCTACCAAGGGCAAACCCTCACCACTTTGTAGATTAAGGGAATCAAAGAGATGGGCACCGAGAGGATGATCTCTGGAACTCCCAGTCTTTCAAGGACAAACCAAGGAGAAGATTTCGATAATCCAGGGGCCAGCATACTCTCTAAGAGGCTTCAACTGGCCAGGCTTCAACATGGCCTCTCCTGTCACTGGAGTGACCAGTAGTTTTTGGCATCTGACTGAAGCTTTTGGAGCTACTGTTTCAGGCTCCCTGCAAACTCAGGAAGATGTAGTTACAACAGCATATGCGTCTTCGTAAGGGCTATGAACTGTTGTCTTCTGTAAAAGCTGAAGCTCTGATCAAACACCACCACCATGAAGTGAATCTAACATTACCTTAAATTCAGCCCTCTGCAGATGTAACAGTAAGTAGCCTTTACAGTACCAAAGCAACAAAGGCAGTTGATTTGGCACTTGGATGTTTTTGTAATAGAAAACATTCTGTAAAAAACCTACATTAGACAAGTTCTGACACTGTTAACCGACACCCTTCTGCCACAAGAGAGACAGAGGATTTACCTCAAGGGCTGTTTTCCCTGGGGTCTAGCAGAATCTTTCAGCTCAGCCAAACCTTCCAAATCCTTCCTTATTTTTCCCCACTTTTATGTCAAGGAAAGGCAGAAACTCAGTTTGGGATTTCAGAGTTTCAATTCAACAAACCAAGTCAGTACCTTTTTTGGGGTGCAGGGGGTGAGAGCCAAAAGGGCAAAGAGGGCAGTGGGTGGCAGAGGAGAGGAAAAAGCTTGCTCTGCTCTGTTGCAAAATAGCAAACAAAAGAACTCTGTGGTAGTACAATGTGTTGCTAATTACGATCATGCAAAAAGTTTCTTTTGTCTTGTGAGCTGTGGAGGATTGCAATGATTTATTTCCATGTGGAGAGAGGCCAAAGATATTCCTCCTCTCTTTCAAACAAGCTGCACGTTTCTTGGTCCTGTGCCGGCTGGTCCCTCCTCCCTAGCCTTGCCTACTGCTTTAGGCTGAGCCAGGATGCAAGGGACTTGGGTACTACCCCAAGTCTGGTTGACCAGTTATGCAGACCTGGGCAAACCCAGTGGTGGAAGCTTCTTCCCTTGCTCCCCCCATCCCTATAAAGTCAAGGCCAAACCATTTATTGATGTTTGTAAACTTTGTATTGAGTGTTGGGATTTAGCTAAATGATTGGCTTTGGCAGTGAAGCCAGCTGAAGAAGTTTCCTATTATCCCTTGACCACCAATTCCCAGGCCAGTTCCATACTTCAGCCCTCTGGGATTGGCCAACAGAAGTGCTTGTGGGTCTGCGCTATAAACTCAGTAACTGAAGTGATTCAGGTTAAAAATAACTCCACCAAAGGCAATTAATCATTTAACAATCCTGCCTACTCCCTTGCCATAGCTGGGAGAGCCTTGGGGAAAGACGACAGCGGGGTAGATGAATTCTTCTGGCTCACAATTACCGGGCTATGGGAAAGGAGCTGAGAAGGGAAATGTGGCCCCTTTCTGACAGAAACCTGAAGAAAACAGAGTCTTGGATGCTGAGTGCCAATACAAATCTCCCAGCACTTAACCCTGAGCATCCACTCTTACGACACCTGGTCTGGTCCCAAAACAACGTAGTGGCAGATGGACTTCTGCAACGTCTCTGCTGGAACATCAGGGCTCTCTTCAACCTCTGTTATTCCAGAACAGCGAATGTAGCCACTTTCAATATTTTGCTGGGGAAAATGAAAGATGTGTTTGTCCTCTGACAGAATGAGTAATGCTGACCCCTGATACAGTGCAGGCCAAGCCAAACACCACTTTGATTTCCCTGGCAGCAGAGGCGGTGCAGTTCTGATGCACGGTCGATGAGGGAAAGGCAGCTATAGATTGGAGAGCATGCTAGCTCTGCCATTTAATTCTGCTTCACACAGCTACCCATCTGCACACACCAACTGATAAAAGAACACATGGCTCAGGTTGGAGACAGATGCTGCTGCTGCTGCCCTGCCCTGCCACGGAACGGTGCGAACAAGACCAAACAGTCTTTAGTACAGCAGATCCACCAGCCCTTCCAAGTATTGAGGCTGGTAGGCAGAAGGTGTTTGAAAGATTCATCTTTGCCAACCCTGAGGGGTCTCTGACCCAAGACCATTCATAAAGGCCTCCAGGAGAGAGCCCACTTCTCATGTTGTCTCCTTCCTCAGTTGCTTGTTTCAAGGAGCACTGAGCTCACAGGGGTTTAAAGCACAGACAAAGCCAAGACAGCTAGGACGGGCCAGCACAGTCAAACATTTTATCATTCATTTGCACAAAATGTCCAAATATGTGCACGCAATCTGAGGGCATATTTCTGGGAGCTGGCAGCCCGTGAAGTCTGCTAGTGTCCCTCAGGAGAAACTTATGCAACCCACATTTGGAATCCATCAGCAAAAACTGATTCCATGGACTCTGCAGCAAGGGTCAGATTTGCAAAGGTGTTGAGACGTTTAACCACGCGTGGAAGCATGTCCTGCTCGCACTATCCCTCCAAAAAACAAAACAAAACAAAACCTTGGCTAAACTAGCAGCAATTTTCTTCTGATGGCAACGCTGTGTCCCTGCTAAAGCTTTTGCCAGCTTTAATGTGTGAACTTTTTGAGCTTTAAAACAACATCACTTTACTTTCCAAATATTCTATCACAGACCCAAATCAAAAGCTGTTTGTTGTCAGATAGTTTCCATCTCTGCCACTGCGTACTGAACTCTTTCAACATTAGACTCAGGGATTTCCCCCCAGTTCATTTCATTTTGGGAAAAATCTTCTCCTACTTCTATAAAATTCTCAGCAAAAGAATAATTTAAAAACCAGAAGGAAATGCTTGCTAGAATATAGCGATTTTTCCACCAACTACTCTCATTTCCCTCTTCATGACCCCAAATATTTTAATTGGTCTGTATAGTTTCAATTTAAAATAAGCACAGCACAAATAACTTCATAATTGTAACAAATATAATAGACAGTGTCACAGATAAAGATCACAGCTACCCATACAAAATACTAAATGAGAAAGTAAGTCACTTCATGAATTTAGAGTTCCCAGAAACAATGGGTTAGATTTTCAAGACAGATGAAGCCAAATAATTCTCCACTGGCATCCAAATAAAGTTTTCCAGAGTGTTCAGCTCTTAGCAGCTCTTGCTGTCCTCCAAGAGCACATACTGATTTCTCAAAACCCTGAACTCAGATGCAGAAAAAAACTTACCCATATACACACTCCAGTACTGCCTTTGCATTTAGAAGTGTTTCTAGAGTGCCTAGCGCTGACATTGAGAATGCTTCTTTGGCATTAATAATATTGTAGCTCTTATGCTTCCTTGAAAGTCTTTAAATCAGCATTTCTGTGACAAAAATCACACCAAGTAATTCACATCTTCCTGTTTGGAAAAACATACTACCTCGAGAGCAAAAAATGGCTCAGCTGGAGATTCTGCACCGAGAAGAACTGAAAGAAGGCAACTGAGGGCAAGTTGTGATCATTTACAGAAGAACACCTATTTACCCCATCCCCATATCTGACACACTACTTCCTTCCTGCATAGTACATACCAAACAAAAACACCCCAGGAAAGCGGTGCCGCGGTGCCTCCTCGAGCACAGAAATCTAGCCTGGAGACACGCATTTTGTTTGCTGTATAAGCACCTTCTTACCTCTTTTGAGCTGAAAACAGAGTGTATGTATTAAGGGCTATCTATCCTAACAGCTTCAGGAAAGCACATCCTTTACAACAATGCTTAGCTGTAATCCCATGTTTGCAAACACCTTTAATTTAAGCTCTTAAATCATTGTCTTGGCTTGATCCAGCCATGTTCCTGAAGGATGAACTTTTTTGCAATGTATTTCACACATCACACATCTTAACAATAAAGTTAAGCTACTTTCTGTTGACAAATCACCATATTTAGAAGCGGGTTATTTATTTACTCACTACCTCTTGGTTCATTTAGTTTTGCTCGGAGGAACAGGAATGCAGCAGTAAAGCCAGGATTTGAAGGAGAAAAGGATGTAGAGAAAAGGATGTAGAAGCAGCCGGGAAAAGTCAAAGGACAAACACTTAAATAGCCCGTATCAAATCCTGCATTTTTAACACCCTGTCGATTAACTAGACCTCCCACCTCCAAGACCCTCTGTGCAAGAGTTGAACATACAGTTACCACCACAAGCACAAACAAACCACGTACAAGTTGCTCAGCTCCCTGTGAAAGAATAATGCTAATTTCTTTCTTCTTCATATCAACACGACACTTTGTTCCCATCCCAAAACAATAGAAATGTAATGACTATCCCTGCTCTGGCTAGTATCCTCCAATATTCTTATCTAATCAACACAGGCTCTGAAGAGCTGCCAAAAGCAGCTTTAGGTGTTAAATCAACATTCAAATATTCGAGTAAAGGGTCAATCACGTAATGTGCTCCGTTCTCAGTGAAAACTGTAGAAAGTTCTGAGCGCGCTGTATTTTTCAGACAACACCATCAATGTAGAGATTACTATAAAAAAAAGTTTCACTGTCTCATGCAAACTGGCTAAAGTCAGTGTGGCGCAAGCTTTAGATACAGCTCTGCTAAGCATCTCTCCTCTAGCTTTAGAAACAAGCACAAAGGAGTTGTGGCAGATACTTCGTTAGTTTATGAGGCATATATTATAACACCGATTTTGATTCTTTTTCTCTGAAATGCAAAGGTAACATCAAATTTGATACATTGCTTGGGACTGACTTACTTTTTTCATGAGTGGTAAAAGTTTCACAAAAATTCAATGGCCCCTGCAAGAGACCGTGTTCCCCAGACCTTTGAAAAATGTTGCTGCTAAAGGGAATCAGACAGAAAAAAAAAAAGAAAAAAAAAAGATTTAGCAAGGCCACTTACTGAGACTGAAGTCTGACAGCAAGACAGGCAGATTGATCAAAAGTATGTTGGCAAGACGGATGGAGCACAAGGAGCAGGCCTTCAAAATAATTACATTCAGTAATATCCTAGAAAAATTATGATTCAAAAATAATTCAATGGAAAAAATGCACTAGTACAGACAGGGCTTTTATTTATTTATTTATAACCTCAAATCCTCAACCACAGGCAGGGTAAAATACTCTCCCACCATAGGAATAAAAATAGTACTGGCTAGAATTGTTTGTTGTAGATATATTACCTTAACAAATTTAACTCTTTTTGCTGTTTGGCAAGTGCTTAACAAACAACTCTTGATTTCCCTAGAAGTATTCACTAATAATTCCTCAGCGGTTTCTGCAAGACATGGGTGTACTATTCCTCATTTCAGTGTCCCTACTGTTACTCAATCACGCGGGATTGCATCTGCTCCCTAACTGGATGATCTTAGGAATGAAAATCTAATGACAAAGCTTTCCCAGCATGAACTTCCAGTAAAACAATTCACTAAATGCTTTTCTGAAACTATTTGTGAAGCTGCTAAAGTTTCTGACAATCCTGGGCTGGGGTGAGCCAAACTCATGAAACAATATTTATCTATAAATAATGATTCATGATTTAAAGCAGTATAAAGTCACTACTCCTGTACCTGAAAACAAGCTCCAGCCACAAGTTCATCTGTCCTTTGAAAGTTAATTCACTACGTAAACAGCAACATACCAGCCACTACGTCACACTTCCCTTTCGCAACCGGAGCAGCACATATTCCACCCATTCCACATGGTCTAATGCCGTAAAGTTCTCTCTGTGGTACTATCCCCAGAAAACGAACAGAGCCAATCTCAGTGAGCACTGAGGAATAAAACACATAAGGTGGAGAAGCACCTCAGCTTACATAGGCTATTACACTGCCAATGACTACAAGAAACGTCTATCTTAAAAATCCACAAACGTTGTTTCCAGTGGCTCTCACTGGATAATCCATTTGATACAGCAACCTCAGTTTCAGTAATATATTTCTCCTCCTCACCATTACCACTTAAAAACTGCTGAACGTAGCTGCTGTTGTTTTGTTTCATCTGACAAACACATTTGCTCCTTTTCCAAGTATTTCTAATACAATGAATGTGTTTATATGTAAAAATGGGGAACTTATCAACAGAATGTCAGTACCAGTAAGCCACCGTTAGCAGAAGTAACTTGCCTTATGCCATATTATTCCCTGAGGTTTTGGTCGTTTGCAATTAGTCTTGATAGTTCTTGTTGGAGTGAGTATATAATCCACAGTTAAATCATGATCATCAAGAAGCTCTTCTGCTATGTCAACCACCTACCAGAAACAAGACATTTGGTCAGTAGTTAAAAAGAAATTCACTAAAAGCATACACTATTGCTGATGTCTCACAACATAAGAAAATCTGTCAGTGACAGAGGAAACAAAGTAAAGATGCCACACCAACATCATTCCAAGTCTCTTCTTCAGACACACCATTCAGTATCACACAGTTCTGACTTGTCACTTGAGAGTGGATATTTTAACTTACCTGACAGTCATGCACAATAGTAACTACAGGTGTATCCTCCTGCACTGCACCCATTGACACCATCATTGCATATTCCATGTCTGCATAACCTTCCCCTTTTCCAATTCTCCAGCCTAAAGTATATAAAAGTAAACAGTGATAGTGAACACAGGAACAGCAGCGTGGAAAGGTTGGTAAATGTCAAAGCATGCAACTAAACTAAGCAGTCTGCAACAGATAAACCAAGCGCAGAGTTGTAACTCAGGAAAAATTCAGATCAGCGCCTCTCACAGAATGCAACTTTCCTTCTAATCAGCACTGAAATTGAAATAAAACATTAGTTTCAACGAACTCCTAAAGGATCCCAGGAGAGTAGTAAACCGCTCTGAATAAACCAAATTTAGTCCAATTTAGTTAACATAGAAGCCTATTTACCCATTGCAATTAGAACCCTCTATTCATGTCAAACATAGGTTAACTTCATGTATGTGACCCAGACTCCTCTTTACACACAAAAAGCATGTTATTTTTAGGCAATGGATAAAATCAGTGGAAAATTTTTCACCACCAGCAGGTCTTCAAAATACTAGAAAACGCAAAATCTGATCCCTAAATAGGTACTGAATCAGCAGCTGTAACACATGTCCTTTCACACACCCTGTGAGAGCAGAGCAGATCCTCTGAACAGGGAGCCCTCTTTTTTTTTTTTTTTTTTTAAAGAATCAAAAGAATTGCTTGCCTGAATAGTTCTACTGAAGGCCAAAACACTGGCCCGCACACTCTAAACCACACTGCTGTCTGCCCACTAGGTCCTGGCAGCATTGTTGTATAGCAGGCACTGATTCTTCCTGGTTGACTGGGATCAGAGACTTGTCACACAGAAGAGACAGAACTCAAGACCGTAATTCAGTTCCAAAGATGTTTGGGTCTGTCAAAAGGAACACGTTGTGTAGCCTACTGACATTGTGAATCATGACTTAGGACCCTCCTCCTGAAAAGCTTACAAGGCTTTATCTTACCTTTTTCAGAGACAGCCACTGATCCTACAACAACCAAGTCCACCCGTGCTTTCCCATCAAGACCTACAGGCACACTGTATTCTTTTATACCCTGCAAGAAAAACATAATTTTAGGTTCCCAGAGTGTACAGTCTTCCAACGAGTGAGGCAGAAATCCAGAATATTTTGATAAATCCAAGTAACTCCCCACATTTCAAAGTGTTTCTTCCATGTATAGCCAAGCTGTACATGTCTGGAAAGTTATCCTCTAGGGAATCCTAGAATAGATTCCCTACTACAGTGACAAAAATTTTGGCACACTTCAAGGAGAGCTAAGGGAGGTGGGCACTTTTTTAAGCAAGGTTACTTATTTAGGATCAAGAACTTGTATTTTGAAACCCTTTATTGGACATCTATTTCTAAAAATGAGGGCAAATGACACTTCCTACCCTACTGCTACTAACTTAAAAGTTATAATATGCCCATGAGGAATAGCAGAGCACTAAATATTCTTAAATTAATTCTCACATACAAATCACAAAGTTAATTTAGACACAGACAGTTACAGCATAAAGATGTTAAGCTGCTTGCCTGAAGTCACACAAAATGCTTTACTGAAGCACCACCAGGTACACGAGCTGGATCACTCTCCATTTCACACTGCATCCACCACACAGCCAGTTTCTCCACACCTGTATCTTTAAAAGCACCTTCCAAAGCTGCCCATGTGTCACCCCAGACTACGTTCCTCAACACTTTGCTGTGTGATCATCACTCAGGATGTGCCCCTGCTAAGCTAAGCTACCTTTGCCAAAACCTTCTATCTAAGACGCTAATCAACAGAAAAGCCCGCTGTTCCTGACAAGTGGAAAGAAAAACCTTACACAGGCCTGTCATCCTTTTTTTCTTCCCCCCTCTCTCTGCTCATCCCCACCCACCCCTCTTCAGGGTCCTCTCTGAAGAGCATATCCTAACAAAATTCTGTCCAGAGCTGCAGAAATTAAAAGTGGTGCTTACTTGGGCTTTCAAACATCAGAGTTTTAGAACTTTTAGAAGTACATTAAGAGTGAATGAAACACGAGATATAAGTGTACAGCGTAACATAAATCCTCCTCACACCAATGCAACTTGGTGCCAAGTTAATCCTCACAATAAAAAGCCAAACATTTTCTGTGTAGAGCACAAAACCAAAAAGATCAGTAATTTGTGGCTGCCTATCAGTAATAATGCTCATTATCCACTTCACAGCAGTGTGGTAGGAATTGTTTGCACAGTGCTTTGTAAATACAAACGGCTAATAGCATTTATTCATTAGTACGCCTGGTTGGGGGAAAAGCCAGACACATGGTGGTAAGATCACAGATCAGATATGAGGCCTGAAGCAAGTCAAGAGAAAGGTCTCTTTCAAAAGTGCTCTTCAACCCTGAAAAGCTTAATTAGTTAATGACTTTAATAGAACTTCCAACAAAGAAAGTCGCTACTAATTACCATCCATTTACAACCCTCAGCTGTATACAGGATTACTGTAGAACTATATTGCCTTTAGCAGGAGATAAAGAACGAAATAAAACCTACATAGCTGGCTTATTCATTTTATACAAGTTACGTTTTCATATCCAATAAAGACTCGTACAAAATAATGCAGGTTTCTCTGCCAAATTACTTCAGCGGTACAGTATGATATTTTAACAGCAGAGGGCAGCAACATACCACACTTCAAAAGAAAACCTATTTTTATACCTCGGTTGATGCAAGCGACAGAACTAACGTTTCTTTAGTCTTAGGATTTTAAAAGAACTGATCTTTCTTATTTTGTAACACCTAATATTCTATTGACGAGATTATGCAAAAACTGTAAACGCTAAAATCTTCCTCATAGGGTTTGCCAGCTCAAAACTGCAGAAGACTATAGGAGTACTATTTATTGGAAACCTAAAGATCTAACTCACCTATGAAGTCGCTCATAATGTTCCAAAAAACATTCACAAAGTAGCGATACCATTCTGTTAATAAAATAGAGCGAAAAGACTAAATTTGCTCGCGATTTAAGTACAAACAAAAGAATTATTAATGGTGGATGTGTACACAAAACCAGGAATAACATACTAGCAGAACAGTATTTCAGGTAGTATCTGGTTTTTCAACTTCTAGTTGGACTAGCATAACACAACACCCTTCCACAAGTTAATTCAGACCTCCCCCATTTTTAATTCCTACTTGAGACGTAGCACATATTCGCAGGATCTCCTTAGTTGCACCTGAAGGTGGAACAATCTTATTGAACAGCCCAGTTCTCAGACGTGGTGTGGGAACCAACAAAGTCTTCCTTGCCTGCGTAACAAAAGAAGTTCTCACATTAAAAGGAGGTGGGCTCATTTTACACTAAAGAAATATTTTTACTGTCCCATAGGTCTCCACGTCGTCAATCATCTTATTTGCTATAGAGCAGTTAGCATCGTTGATTGTGTAGTGCTTATCGATGAATCCCCTCCAGTACAGCAAAATTCCAGACAAGGTTTTATTTAAGAAACAGATGGCAAGACATACCTATTGGTCTAATGCATATGCCCACAAATAAGCTAGCATATGAGCTAGCAAACATGCATAGGTCTGAGGTAGGTCTGTCCCTGTGATAAATGCAAGGCAATTTGGGGCAAGGCTACCTTACGTGTTTTGGGGAATAAGAACAGAATGACAGCAAAACAGCTGTTGCTCTGCAGAAACATTAATATCCCCAAACCCTACCTGCACCTTCACCATTTGCCAAAAAGGCAAAGACATCCTTACATGAGCTACCTCATGTGGCTTAGGGCTGGTAAAGCTCCCACCAGAGAAATGGCAGGTGTTGACCATGAGATGCTGCCAAGCGCTGCACTGCTGTCCCACTCTCCTCCTCAGGGGTGCAAAGGTGCCGTTACCTGCAGCGCAGCTAGCCGAACACCTTCTAGAGGTTTGTCAGGATCCACTTTAATCTCACGTGCTCTGTTGAACACACCCAGCTCTTTGATAGAGCAGCAAGCCTGGTGAGACCCCTGCGTGAAGAAAGGAATCAAGAGAGAAGAGAATACATTCACTTACTTCCAGTGTTAGAAAGCGAGCGTTCTTCTGGGGAGCATCAGGATTTATTTTTACAGTTTTGGCAGCTTTGAACTCCTGTAAACCCAGAAGCTTTGTCGCAGCATGGGAGGCACCCTGTTTTCACAAGATATCAGCGCATCACCAAGGAGTTCACAGCAGAGATGGGCAATTTACAATCTTTCATCCTACAGAGAGGCTGATTTCCCCAGATTTTAAATATGAGGGACATACTGCTAATTTTGCAACGTTCTCTATGGGAAACCTTCACTTACTAACAGATACTGAGTGCTTGACTAATATCTCGCAGGCCTCAGAAAAAGAGGGGATCCAAGTACACTCACTTTGCCAGACTTCACCCTCATTCACACCTAACTCAAAGCTAGAAACTAATTTCCCTTTTCAGTCAATGAATACAAACAGACTCTTTTAAACACAAGCCACAGACAGAGATTCTTTTAGATGAAGGCTTTCTGGACAAGGTTCTCTCTTCACAGAGCCTGCACTGAGCTCAGAAGATTCCCAGATTCCCTTCCCAGCTGAGTAAGGTGCTCAAGCCTAGCAAAGCACACACTCCCCTTGTAATGTCAGCTCTGATATCCCCTTTCTTAAGGATGCGATGAAGCTTCAGGCTTCCTCCACCAGGATGCGATGAAGCTTCAGGCTTTACCTCAGCACCAAACTAAGGCAGAATGTTTCTGCCAGTCTCTTGAGCAAAAGCAAAGCCTATCTCCTAATGCTGCTCATGGGCTAAAACACCCAACACACATCCCCACAATGCTATTTCAGACATCATTTCTTCAGCACGTGGCAGATATGTGGCTGCACACCTTGAGCTTGGATTAAAACAGGCAGGCAGTAAAGCGGTTGCCTGAATAACTGAATACTCGAAAGTCCTCTTGTTTCTTCCTC
The DNA here is from genome assembly GCA_024606505.1 of Aquila spilogaster. Lineage (NCBI taxonomy): Eukaryota > Metazoa > Chordata > Aves > Accipitriformes > Accipitridae > Aquila > Aquila spilogaster. Next base: position 22,392 of record JANHGO010005527.1, read on the forward strand.
CCACCCATCAAACTAGGGACACAATGAAGCCAGAGCAGGAGGAAGGGTTCTCCCACCACTGCCCAGCAACACGCTGCCAGCAATAACTTGGCCACCGTTCGCATTTCAGCGGCACACTGCGTGTTCCTAGGCTAAGCCCTACAAGACGGGTGACCTCAGCTTTCCATCCCAATGGACCCGCTGAAGGCCCCGGGGAGTGAAATCCAGTTCCGAATGCCTCAGTTTCCCCACCCATAAATATATTTAATCTCACTCACGAGGTGTTTTCGTACCCACTGATACAAACGCAGCAACACAACTGCCATGCCTCGTCAGGTACAGAGACCTGCGATTCTTTACTCGTTATGAATCACAGAAGCGTGCTGTTTGCACGGTGGCCTTTTTCAGAGCTCCGCCACCTTCTATCCTCACTCACCAACCCCACAGCCCGCAGGAACCTGCGGTTCACAGCTGCCTCTGAAGGCTGCAGCGACGGGCGGGGAGCAGGCGGGGAGGGGGGGGGGGGGGGGGGGGGT
>JANHGO010005528.1:0-22906 GCA_024606505.1 Aquila spilogaster
GCAACTCTGCCCACAGCAGGGGTGTTGAAACTAGATGATCTTTGAGGTCCTTTTCAACCCAGGCCATTCTATGATTCCAAGACAAGCAGTCCCTCATCACCAAAAACAGCTGCCCTATCCCCATCAACCACCTTCTAGGGGAAAGAGAGAAGGCCACAGTCGAATGGCATCAGCATTCTGATCATCACCTCAGGTGACAATTTCCCTTTCATCCAAGGGAAGAAAACGGGCATTGGTTAAATAAACCAACACCTTTCCTGTAAAATATTGGCTGTTTCTGATGTCCCCTTTACATGTCATCAAGGAGTTCAACACAGTATTTTAACCAGATGCTTCATAGGAAAAAAAAAAAAAGGTGGCTAATAGCTGATTAGCTACTTTCTTCTCCTGGAAGACCTGGCCCACAAGGATAAGCATTCGTAATATCTACCTGAGATTATTAATTTCTAGCCTCACTCAAATCAGACACATCTCTATGGAATTTTCCTGTAGGCTTTTTGTGACATTTTGGAAAAATCCATGGGAGTATAGATTATTTCTCTCAATGCCCATAGGAATCTATGTTAATTTGGCTAACATAGCTGCTTGGATTTGAAAACAAATTAAACCACCCAGTCATTTATAAAATGCCCAACAGAAATGGAAAAATAAAAAGCTTTCTTACAGTTTATTTCTGTAAGAGAGAATGAAACATTCTTCACTCCAGAGATTTCCCAATCCCTGCTCCCATCCTCTGTGTTTTATCATCCCTCCTCAGATTCACATTTTGAGGAGCAAAATGAACCAATTTTATGGGAAGAGATGACAATGGCAAGAGGGCATACTGTCAAGTGAGCACCAAGTCCTGCCGTAGGCACATTCAGGATGAAATGCTCACCATCATTGGACAGCCTGTCCAAAGGCTGCTGGGGAAGAGTGCCCTGCATGCACAACCCCCAAAGCACTGATGTCCAAAGCACAGCAAGGAATCCCTAAGTCTCCTTATAACTGATGGCAGCCTAACTAATATAGATACAGGAGTCTATGCTGCTGTTCATCCCAGCCAAAAATAAAGGCTTAAAAGCAGGCCTTTCTCTCCAGTGACTCGGACTTCTTGCTCACATGAAAATACTCACACTTGAAAAAATGAATCCCACTCTCTCTCAAGGCTGCTTTCATTTCCCAAGTTGTTCCTTCCTTTCTTTTGCACTTCAGCTGCCAAAGAGGAGAGCTGATGCTCAACCTCTGGTTTGCAGGAGCAGTCCCTCCATGACTGGGGCAAATGTTTATCATAGAATCGTAGAATCATGGAATCATGAAGGTTGGAAAGATCACTAAGATGATACACCAGCCCATCCCCACCATGCCCACTAACCATGTCCTTCAGTGCCACTTCCACACGGTTCTTGAACACCAGTGTCTCCACCACCTCCCTGGGCAGCCTGTGCCAATGCCTCACCACGCTTCCTGCAAAGAAATGTTTCCTAATATCCAAACTGAACCTCCTCTGGTACAACTTTTCTGGACGACCACCTCCCTGGTCCTGCTGGGATGAAAGGAGGAAGAAGCCATGCCTGCTGGCATCAAGAGGTACTAGCAGAGTCCAATGGACTTCTTAGACAGAGTCTTAAGAAATTCACCTGAGGGGAAATGCTGTGCTATATTTTGTCTGCAAAGAAAATACTTCAGCTCTGCATCGTGGAAGTACCTGCCAATGGAATCTGACCAGCAAAGTTCATCCAGACCTGCTAGCTTTTCAGAAAGGGGCAAAAGTATATTTGATGCGACATTCATCTATTTGCACTTTGAAAATCCAGTTCCTAGGGAGTTACTTTCTCATACTGTTTTATTAGTTTTCGCTGTCTCCCAAGACCTATGCAGTTCAGCTCCATGGTAACTCAGGAACTTGCTCAGTTGTCTTACATATTGATGTATACAAGGAAAGCACAGCACTAACACAGTGTTTGAGCATCCCTAAGATATATTTAAAATGTCTAAGAAGTGTGGCAGAGCAAGATTTATAGAGGATATAGAATAGTGCTGCCTTGCCTTAAGATTATAGTAGTTGTTTCTTGGGAAGATCTGCAAAGCCACTCCTGGCTTTACAACAACAAGGGTTGTGCTAAAATTTTGCCCATATTATTAAGCGTCGTGCATTTTACAGCAGTACCCAGCAGCCCAAAAGGAGATCCTATGGTCCTATGGCTGGTGGGCACCGTAGAGGATAAAAGGAGGAGTCCCTGTCCTACAGAGATCGCAAAAAAAAAAACCAACAAACAAAAACAAAACAAAGCAGTGCAAAGATGGTTAAAGAGAAGAAGGAAAACAGAGGAAAAGGGACTTGCTCCACAGTGATGAGCTGAAGTCGGATCTCAAGCTCTCGTCCTGGTGCCCAGGCACCGTCTGGCAAGCCCCATACATAACATAAACTACTCAGTAACTCCGGATATGTTATGTGTGTATTTCATTTTGGGATATGTGATGGAATACAGATGATACAGTGCTTAGCATAAGTTGTAGTTCTGGAAGTGTTGTGAGAATTCATCAGTTAATGCCTCAAGGATATGGTGTAGAGCACCTAAAACCATGACAGACTTCCGCTGCTTCTCAGTGTTGTTAGCTCAGAATATCCTTGGGATTAATTTTCTTAATCCCTCAGTGAAAATGACGGGGAAAGTAGGAGAGACTATTAGAAAAAATATTTTCCTATGTATTTTAGAAGAGGAAGTGAAGCTGCATGTTACCCTTTTAATATCTGCTTAAATATGGCATGCAAACTTCCAAAGAGTAGAAAAGGGATCAGCTTCTGCTCTTTAGGATGCAGCGAGTGACCTCCATGGCACAAGACAGGGGAGAGAGAAATGTTCCAGCACAATGGCAGGAGGCTGAACGCCTACAACAACATCTTTGGAGATCTCCTGACCTGGTTAATTTTCATACAACAGTTCTACTGTGAAAAGCCTACCTCTGAAAATTGCTAATGAGTAATCAACAGTATCGTGACACAGTAGCTGTTGTGCCAGAAAGATTTTCACCTTCTGTCATTTGGATTTTAATGAGCCCCTTATGTGTCTCAATGCAAAGTAACTCCTACCACAAACAAGTTTAACAGTTGCATTTCAGCTTACAGGATAAGCCCTCACAGAAGCACATCTCCCCAAGGCAGCTGGCAAAACAGATGAGGTGAAGTACCTAACGTCCAAACAGTGAGAATAAACACCAAAGATCTTCTGGGGCCCACGAAGGCATTTTAATTGAAAATACCTACATCTGCCTCCAAGCGCAAAACCTCTTCCAGTAGTGCTAAAGGATCAGCAATGTGTCAGGAAGAAAAATAAAAGACCATTGTGGCTGGCCACGCTACTGAACACAGTTAACACAGTGTCCCAGCTCCCTCTGTTAGCAGAGGCTGGATGAGATGTCTGTCACTGGTTCCAGACCTAGAGGTGATCATCTTCACTTGGCAGTTTTGGAGATCCCAGGCAAGCTACATTGTTTTCCTATTCTGACACTTCAGGGTTACTTAGGATGAGTTTTAACCCACAGTATGCAACTTTCTGTCTGGTATACATTCAGTATAAACCCATCATAATTTCTGAAGTGGAAACAAAGTGAAAATGCTCGTCTCCTAATCATGTCTTAAAGTCTGTGTGGGCCTCTAAGATTAAATTCCTTGGGTTTGTTGTTATTGTTCTGTGGGGCTTTTTTTTCTTTTTCTTTTTTTTAAACATCAGAAGACAGTAAAAAAAAAAAAAAAACAGGAATTCCAAATTAGCCAGATTAAAATAAGGGAATTCACCCAAATATGTATGATATGTGCTTACACAAAAATGTATAACTATACCTACTAATACAGAAAATAAGTTCAGTCAGGATCCAGATCCATCCATCCATCCCACGCTTATAGCGCTGATGAAGGAAAAGGTACTTTACTCCAGGAGGCATCTGTTTTCTTCTATTAAGTAGGGAACTAATTTTTAATTAGATATAGCTTACATAAAATGTTTGGCATTATTTAAAGCATCCTGAATTCTGCTTCTTGTTTTAGCTACCTGACTCATCAATATTTTGGTTTTGTAGCTAAGGAGAGCTACATTACGCCAAGGTGAAAATAAACAGTTATCTGATCTGTAAGTAAATAATTATACGGTAACGGTAGTGATCCATTATTTAAGGTTCCAAAACAATTTTCCCTTTAAACTCAGTTTCATTAGAACGCCTCAGCGCTTTCTCTGCACTACTCCATGGTTCGTTCCCAGTCAGAGGAAAATATTTGGAAGTGGTGGTTTTTTAGGAGGATCTGCTTTTACAGAACACAAAATTAGCAATTTGTAACATTTTGGACCAAAGGTTTTGGCCACGCATAGTTCATAAAATAGACAAAACCAGTTTTCTCACTGGCCATGCTGACAATGAAGACAGGCAATATTTCTTTTGCCGAGAAGCCCAGAGAGGATTTGTTACCAAGGTGATCTCTGTCCATGGTTTAACCCTATGAGAAGTTTGAGGGAAGGGTATATCTACTGTACTATTTCCAATTCCATCATACTTTGATGGCTAGAGAAATGTTATATACATCTGGGGACTTAAATGAATCAAATTTACATAGAAGTCTCCTATCTCTGCCCTTGTATCTTTCTAATGGAAAGTGAAGTCCTCAGCCCCCAATGATCACCCTGTCAACAGCCTCTAGCCTGTCTCCTTGTATGAATACTCTTGGCAGATGTTGGCAATGAACACATTCAAGCAGTCTTTCAAATTCTGTTCCTTTCTCAGGAAGGAAATTTGATATAAATTATATTTGGTACCCTCTACTAATTCATTCATTCTCCTTCAAATGATCTCCTGATCCCATATGTGTATTCAGGTAAAAAAAACCTTCCCTTTAAACGTTAAAACTCCAGGACTTGGTTTGGTTTTGATTCAGAACAGAGCTAAAATACACAAACCTTTTCCCCCTCAAAATTCACAATCTCTTACCTGGTGTTCTTTGATTAAAATGGATCCATTCAGTCTATGTCATATGTTATCATTAAAATGACAATTCTAACCTAAAAGTTGTTTTAATACAAAAACTATAACAACCTATCATGGTGAAAATATTTGAATTGTATATTGTTTTGTTGTCTTTCATTTAAATTGTACTGAAAACAGCACAGTCCTGTGAAACATTTCTACATCAATTAAATCACACATTTTCCACTGGAAAAAAAATCCTTTAGGACACTAGACTTTTTCCACTATTTGGAAGCATCAGATTATCTTCTGTTCCTGTATCTACTTTTCCTGAGATTTCTCTGCAGTTCAGACAAGAGCAATTCACAGTTAGCACTCCTTACTCGTGCAAATAAATCTGAGGCTTCTATACATTGAATCATGGAGAGCGTGAGAGATTCAAGATAGGTCCTGGATTCCAACTGAGGGAGCATTTTAAGTGTGCTTAACTTTATTGCTAATGTGTATTTAAATGCTTCTCTGGGCTGGAGTGGTTATCAGTTTAGACTACAAATAAAAGTCGATGAACCGTACATTTCTGTAAAAATACCATCATGCAAAAAGCCAACGTACACACTCTGGAGTGACGTTTCCTGTGACAGCTAGTTAGGAACTTCAGCTGACGGATAGTGAGCATGTATAGACACGGGGGGTAAAACTAAGGATGTTGTAGACTTTGCAGTGCCTGCTTCCTGTATTTTCAGTACTTGTTTCACCATTATTGAACAGTCTCGTTGTTTTGAAGAACAATAAATTTTCACAATTAAATCTGCTTTGCCGTTATCTTGTTTGGGAAGTTCTTTATGGACCGCAGTTTTTCTCCAGAAATGATCCTGTGCAAAAAGTATTACCTGCAAGGTGAAATTACGCTAAGTGAGTAAATCAAATATATGTGCAAATAAATACATGACCTTCACTGAGTAACTTATTTCTGAATATTTTTGGACTTATCCATAGATTTGACCTTCTGCTGGCACGGAACCATAATTTGTCACCTCAGTAACACAATGGTGAGTGAACAAGAGAATAGTCTCTTGTTTTTTGCTGCAGACTCTAGAGTGACATTTAACTACGAGGCCACACCATGAGATCACAGTTCTGGCAAAAACCGAAATATCCTTTTCTTTGAAAGCAATGATTGCCAACTTTGAGATTTTCTTTATAATGACATTTTTCAGACTTCATTTCTCCTGTGTCAAGCAGAATATTAAGGAGATGCTATTTCCACCTGTATTGACTCAAAGGATGAACACTTCCTTCAAATTTCTACCTCTGTATTTTATCCTGGATTCATTTCAACATACCTTAAGATATCCAACTGAGATGTCTTCTTCGGAAACTCACCTCCCAAGACATGCCCTCTGCCATTCAAAACTCACTGTAGTCACAAATTCTCCTCTCTGTCTGCAGAGATCTGTTTTCAGCCTGTGACCTGCAGAACCAGAGACACCTGTGAACTAGTTCTCAAGGAGTTTTTGAAGGATAAATGAGAAGAACAATCCCAGAGTCAGTGGCTGAAGTCCACTGTAGAAGTGTTCCACCTCACATTGGCAAATTGAAAGGAAGTGTCAACCACAAAGGCCTGGGAAGACTTTGCCTGATCACAGCCACATAGATGGTTGAATACATGCACTTTGTCCTGGCTTTACTGAGTCTTTAGCCAATTCTGGGCACTCTGAAGGCAAGAATACTTCAGTAGTCGTTAGGAATTTTTGCAAATCTTTCGGCATCTTTGTCCAAATATTTAAGCTGAATGTGAAATAGTGGCCTTTCCAGAGGTCCTCTGAGCAAACCTCTCATCCCAGTCAATTGCATCCAATTACTCAGAAACATCCACATGGCTAGCATCTTGTAAGTAGGGTAAATCAAATAATAAAGATCATGAGTACTTACATTTTGCCTCTGCTGAATTCCTCAAATTACTTAACTGCAGAGCTATTTACAGAATGAAGAGAAAGAAAGGTGACGACACCTAGAAAAAGCTCTCAAGCCAACATGGACGTAAACAAGGTGGCAGGTGTCAGATCAGATAAATTAGATTATGATTGCATATCATAATGTTGCTTCATTAAAAATACAAACAGTTTTAAGCATAGGGTTAAGCATTTGACCTTGATTTTTCTTTATAATGACATCTAAAACTTTCAGAAAATGATGGCAGAAAATGAAATTAAAGACAACACAGTAAAGAAGTTCTATTTTTATTACAATGTAATAAAAATTGAAATAAGCCGTAGGCTGAAAAGCAGAAGTGCAATCAGTCTTCTAGTATGCAGGTAAAAATTAATACATGTTACTTTGAGCTTGAAAGGAAAAATAATTAATTAAGTGGAGAAACACACTTTATTTGTTATACTCTGATGAATTCAGGTCACTATATTTTTAGAGGTATCTATGTTTTTCACGTGAATCATGTCACTGAGGGCAAATCCTTACTTCTAAGCAAAAGCTGGCCAAGGAGCAAGTGAAATCACTGGCCTTCTGATCATCCATACCAGTAAACTACTAGGTCATGCCTTGCAGGCTCTGTTGTGTATTGTTGCGATCTATTTCCAGCACAGATCCTCTGCTAAGGGACTAGTTCTAAACATTACAAATACAGGCTGTTCCACAGAACTACATTGAGTGCTTCTTTGGTTTTCATTTACTAAACAATACAGACGCAACACAGGCAACTTGTCTTTACTTGTCTCAGTGATCTGCCTTCAGTTTCTACTGTAGCATCACATATGATACACCTTTGCTGTAATGTTTTTTTAAGGACACATCAAGGAGTTTTCTTTAAAAAGCACCCAGAACATAAGCTTGCAGGCTTTGCTAATGCATCTAACCCAGTAAAAATCATACAGTGTAAGAGTGCTGTTAGACTCAGTGTGGGTATGAATTCTGAAGGTGTGGTTAATTTTGTTTGGGAAAGCAGAGACACAGGCAAGTTTAAAGTGTTTTTTGTTCTCTTTTGTTCTGTCCTATTTTGTTATAAGCAAATAAAACTACAATAGCAGCTAACTACAACTAGCATCGACAATGGAATGTCTTCAGCCTATTTTCTACGGTTGCACCAGGCCACCCTTTAACTAGCATGGTTTGGAGAGAGGAAATGTTCTCTCTGACATCTAGAAAGCTGGCTTCTTTCTCAAGCAAATTCCGCACATCTGAATACAAAGATCATTCTAACACAGTTTTAGATATGAGGCTTCAATATTAAACGTTACCAAGGTATTTTATCTCTGCATCTGACAAACAAGGAATATTAGAAAAGATCAAGTGGAGTATCTGAGCAGCAGAAGGGACAAGAGAGTTCATTAGATAAAAAGTCAACAGGAATTTAACTGCTAACCCCAAAAGGTGGTAGGAAATTGCTTGTGTTTGTATTTCAGAAGGATTTTTCTCCAAATTTCTCTATGGCTTAAGAAAAATAGACTTAGAAACAGTGACTTCTAAACCAAACTGAAAAAAGATTTATGTCCATTTGCCAAAGCATTAGTTCTCAGTGGATATGTATGCATTCAATATTTTCTATAATATTACATGGTTTGCTGTTGCCAGTGTCTGCTCAGCTACTCTAAATTTTTTTTGCTTAAGGATATATTTCATTTCTGTTGATGTGAAAACCTGAGTCTTGCAACTTTCCAGGCTACAAATTCATGAGTGACAGTCAGACACGATCAGAATTTCTCTCTCCCTCACTTGGTAAGCAGAAATATGGAGACAGTGTCTGAAGTATAAGCAGGGCATATGGACGTTAAAGTGTCGTTTCAAAGACTACTAGCAAGTAGTACTACAATGGAATTTGAAAGTAGCCAAAAAAAAAAGCAAAAAACTTTGATGACAAAATGAATTAATTTATTTTCAGCCAGGGAATACGGCACATTAAGAGGCCAGCAAAGCCAAGTTCATGAAATAGGATTCCTCTAGATGGAACTCTTGAATTTGAGAGATGACAGTCGTGTAAAAAATGCATCGAAACATTCAGTAAAGATGAAATGCCACTTAGGAAATTATTCTCTTCCTCAGCCGATTATTTCTCCCACTGAAACACCTTCTCACAGGAAAATGGGCTTATCTCACCTACTCAGCCCATGGCATGATGAAACATGGCTCTTCTGCGTAGAAGACTTGAATTTAAAGGACATGAATAATGTGGTAAAATAAATAAAATGATGACTACAGTAGTGGTTTTGACAGGTGAAGAGAGCTATCTGTGTAGTTCCTTCTAGAATAGGATTAAAGCTGCTAATCAAGAATTTCAGATTTTACTCAGCTCTTGATACTGAACTTCCTACCAACATTTGCAAACCTGCCTGGATTACAAATAGGCTTTTTAAAAAAACTTTTTACAATCTTTTAATCATTCCATAACCGGAACGTCTTTGTAAAAACCTTGAGAAGTGAAAGGGCAACAGAAAAACAAGTTCACTTAAATCAAACATAATCTTTGTAAAATATTATCAAAGTATGGACACAACAATGGAATAATATTACTTAGCGATTTTATCAGCAGCATCAAAAACAAATATGATACCTTCAAAAATAATTGTTAAAAATACATGGAAGAAAAAGAAAACGTATACTTCCACAGTGCTAAGTGGTATTCTTCAGCTTCAGAAAAACACAGAGATACCAGCAGTAACACCTGGGCACCACCAATATATTCAGTGAGAACACAAAAGCAGATGCTAAGATGACAAAGAGCTTTGCAGGATAAGACACTGGAGTCAAAGCGCTTGCATGGTAAAATATTATGTGGGGTCTTCAGTACTACTAGTACTGAAGAGCCAGGTATTGTCTGGATGTCAGGCCCTAGAACCCTCCATCAACTCTGCAGCAAAACTAATGCTCATAACTAAGGTATCTGCCGTTAAGAACAGCACATGGTGTGGAAATAACAGAGACGCATTGGAAAGCACAGTGTGATACCAGGTATTAAATGTTGAATTCTACTGGTGATTGTGCAGTTCTTTGCATTTCATCTTTTCATCTGGACTGCTTAAAAATGCTTTTCTTGGGGCTGTATTTGAAACACATTGAGAAATCTTGTCTGGCAGAAAGCATAATGTGCATGCCCTACTGTGGTACACACAAGGATGTTCTGTGCTCTCACAGGTATCTGCTTGCTGCTGGCTGTTATTAGAGGTACCAGTTACCCTCCTAAGCTTGTACTGTGTGTGTAACACTTCTATCCTCCAAACGTCACTTTTCTCTCTCAGCAAGAGCAATGCTTTGTTTTGCCGTTTCTCTGACTTCCCAGCACTGCACCTACAGATGCCAGTAGCCAGACATCCTCTATGTATGGACCATGCTCCCTGAGCTGCCTTTCCCCTCATGGGGGGTAAAGAGGATCCCAACTCCTGCAGTTAATGATGCTCAATGTAACTGCTGTTACTGCTACTGTGGAGCATGACCATGGACCCTGTCTTGCATCTTGGCACAGCAGCTGGTTTGAGTGCCAGCACAGACTGCATCTGAGCCACAGTGTAAGGTGGGTCCTGGGTGAAACAGGTCTGACCCTGGGTGCTCACTGGGTGCACCGAGCCTGCAAGGCATGCAAGCCCCCACTGCCATCCCACCTGCAGTACCAGATGACAGGAGTGGTGATAGTTTTCCTGAAGACATTTTGTAATTGCAATGTGTATCTCATATACAGCAGTCAGAGACCATAGTTGGGGGGAAGAGCTATAAATCTATGAATAAGTAATGGAGGTTGGGCTATGAAATCCATAAATTAACACTGGAGCAATTCTCTTGGCGACAGCATTAACACCAGCGCAGCATTCAGCTGTTTATCACTGTGAAACGGCTCCTGCTTCCTGCCACAAAGGCAATGCAGGGCTTGCTTGGACTCCTGTGTACTTTTCTTGCATTCACCTCTGGCTATAAATAATTCATCACAGAGATTGTGCAATCAGGATATTGGGCCCTACTAATGCTTGCTTAAATGATATGACTGTATGACTCCTCCTCATCTAACACTGACCCCTCTGGTCACTCAAGAGGAGCTTCATCCTCACTACCTATCTGTGAAGTGCTGGGGAACAAAAGGCGCAAGGGGCCGCCTCAAGCCCAACTCTGCTCTTACAGAGTGAGACCACACTTGGACAGCGGGGACTCCAAGATAAGAGCAATATCCTGTACGCATGAGACAAGGAGGTAGTGGAGTCACTGACCCTGGATGTATTCAAGAAATGTGGAGACGTGATACTTAAGGGCATGGTTTAGTGGGCAGAACTGGTAGTAGGTGGACGGTTGGACTAGATGATCTTAGAGGTCTTTTCCAATCTTAATGATTCTGTGATTCTGTTCTTTAGATCCGTGAGAGGATTTACTGGTCGCAGAGAATGCCATGAGCCTCTCCTGGCTGTCAAACATGGACCAATTCAAATCTACAGAAGCCCCTCCAAACACCCTGTTCAGGGACTAACTTAAACCCTCTTAAACACAGTAGCACTCAGCCACACTGCCCTAACCACACTGTGCAGGCTCAGAAGATGCTGATACCATATCTGCTGGAGAGTTGCCACCACATCCTGCAGGCACCAATGGAGCCACATCTGAAGTGGTAGTCACTTTTTCATGCCCCCCCTGCCCCAGAAGCTGTTCACTGTGGTAATGGCTCCAAGACTGTTCCCCACCCCTCTCTCCCAAGGACAACATATATTTAATCTTGTCCAACTGCCCAGCTTGCCACAAGGGCTTTCCCCAGGTTTTCCTGCCAAAGACAGGTCCCAAGCACAGCATGGGGCACAGGCCCTTGCACAGCTCATGGATCATAGAATCATAGAATAATTAAGGTTGGAAAAGACCACTAAATCAACTAGTCCAACCGTCCATCTACCACCAATATCGCCCACTGAACTATATCCCTCAGTGCCACGTCCACACGATTCTTGAACACTTCCAGGGACAGTGACTCTACTTCTTCCCTGGGCAGGCTGTTCCAATGCCTCAACACTATTTTGGAGAAGTTTTTCCTAATATCCAACCTGAACTCGCTGCCCAGCACCTCCAAATTACAGCTCCTCTCCATCTCCATTTATCTGTCCCTTGTGCATTTTATAGTACTTATCCTAATTATCATCTGCTATTGTGGAAATATCATACACTTTGTAGTTAGCCACTTTGTTCCTGTGCCAAGGATGCTCTCAAGCTCCCGTTGCTAGTAGCACCGGTTTCTCTTCATGGTATAGATCCTTAAATGCAGTAGTTACACATTACTGGAGCAGCACATATTTCTTCCTAAAATAACACAGGTGTCTCCGTAGACCTTCACTAGGCCTTTGATGCACTCCAGGCATCCTGCTTTTCAGTCTGTTATTCAGGAGCACAACTAAAATAATTGGGCTTTCGTACTTTCTAAGTCTTCACTTTTTTTTTTGACTTCTAACAGGGTTAGTGGTCAGGTGTGATACAGAGCTCAGAGGAAGCTGGAAAAAAAGAGAATACATGAGTATGCTGGGAATTGAGCTAGCTCTTGTTGCTTGCCTCCGGAGAGGTGTGTGAAGCCTGCAGAGCAGTTGATCACAGATGATAGTACAATTCTGAAAACAAGAGAAGAAGGTGAATGAAAGGAAAAATTATAAGCCAAAGGGTACAAAGAAGCATGGAGCTCCTGAAGCAGAATTTCATTCTCCTGAAAAGAATGGGTAAAATCCCTGGAGATTCCTATCTTGAGCATACCAGTAGGGAAATCCACATTTGTGGCACACTTTAAACAAAGATCATTCCAGCTCATTCACTGGGTGCTGCCTGGGCTCAGATAGGTGCGTCCTGAAAGGATGCAGAAGGTGCTCAGAAATGAGTCACTGAGACTTCAGTGGTGTCCAGGTGGAGCACTTTCTGTCTTCCTCTGAAGTTCCATTTGCTCACAGTGCACAAGTTAATCTGCATCAAAGCTTTGCTACAATATTAATTAGTTCTCTTGACAAGCATATCTGAGTACAAGAGAAAGGCTATAGCTCATGCGAAATGACCCCTCAGAACATATGCATGCTCAGTGTGGTGCCTTTGGCCTGCTCCAGTCCTCCAAGGGTACACCAGCAAGGCCGTCATCCTGCCATAGCCCCCAGCGCCCACATACTGTGCCACCGAAATACGGTAAGAGCAGGCTGCAAACCAACCTTCCCGTTTGCTTCCAGAATTTCTGCTTATGCAGTGTTTGAGGTAAAGGTCTAGGGAAGACGGGGACCTGCTCCTTAGTTGGTACTACGTTTATGCACATGTTTGTAGGTGGGAAAAACTATTCTGGAAAAATACAGATACCCTGAACTTGTGGTATGTCATTTGCTATGGCCCAGGAATATCCTCCATGTGGGCAATGGGGTCCCAGGACAGGAGGAAGAAATACATCTTGTGATACAGACATTCTTATCATTTTGAAGTGTTTTTCCACTGCTACCAGGGCTTAAGTGGCTCGAGGTTAAATGTTTATTAATCAAATAGAATAAAATAATTACATACGCTTTTAATGAAGTCAACATTTGAAGTATTATAACCTAAAGAGACAAATAAAAGTATTAAAGAGGAAAAACACAAAATATCCATTAAACAATATCCAGGGTCTGAAACAGGATGTGCTGACTGTAAGCATATTGCATTGTGTAGCTGCAGCAATCTCTCCATGCAAGCTGTCATGGGATATGCTCCCTACACAGTAAGTTCCAGGAGAACATTTCTGCAGTATCTACACTTGCAAGCCAATGGTAAGGGCAGCAGCCTAGACTTACCCTGGAGTGACCTTATACATGATCCAAATGAAATTAGTAGGGTTGAGTAGGTTTTTAAACCAGGAGAGCAGAACGTCCACTTCTAGCTGTCAAAATGGCAAACTAAATCTAATGATCCAGTTTTGCCCTTCTCTGTAAGATAATCAAAGTGAGGAACTCTTTTTGCTGAAGTCAGATTCATTGGGCGTGGGGACCTTGGTGAGGCTATAGAATGATTCCTTGAGCAAAGACCTGAAGTGCAAAATGCTCCATCCTAAAAAAAAAAAGAAGAGATAATGACTGTAGAGACAGAGACTTGTTACATTAGGTGTAAATCAGACGTGATATTAAATCCATATGGTAAAGGTTAACATGTAAGAAATACTGCGTATTGATTGCAGCGCTTCAGAATTGGCCCATTTTTCATTAGCATTTTTTTGGCTTTGCTATAGGCACCAGCAATGATACAATGCCTCAGAATTACCTGCAGCTGTAAACGATAGTGCAAGTTTGACAAAGATAATAATGCTTTCCTTATTCTTGTGATAATAGTAAACAGCAGAGATCCCTAATAGCAGCATCAATTCCATCTCACAAGCAAGGAAAAATTAACGCGGGAGGAAGAAACCGTGCAGATCTCCCAATAAAACGATAAAGTTGGTAGTAAAATGATCCAGCAGCAAAGGAAAAAGCAAAATCAATAGCAAAAAAAATGTGTTAATTAGTACCTTCTCCATTCTGCAGGACATATATCAGGCTTCAGTGCTTGCAAAAGCAGGAAAGCTAACGGTATCAGGGCAACAGTCACTGAAACTCATCTCTGTATGACTGAGCAATTGTCCCCGATGGCCACTAAATTAAATAGAGGGAGGCAGAGCTGATAACATTTCTCTTTCCCCTGAGGACAAAAATGGATTGTGAAATCAGACATTTCCCTGGCACTGCTCTTGACAGAACTGTGACACCCCACTTCCCCCTTATCTCTGTACAGTAACATACCAAACTCCACAAAACACATCCCCAGTGGGCAGCCCACTCCTGGCTGAGGCACCACACACTCACAGGCCTGAGGTGGAACTGCTGCTAGCTGGGCTTCCAGCTGCCCTCAGCTTTTTGACATCAGTGCCTCCACAGCCAGGAGCAGCGGTCCCCAGCTCCAGGAATTATCGCACTAGGTTGACCTCGGGCTCATACAGAAATGTCTCTGCTGATTTCTGTCTGATTTGTGTTTTGCAGACATGCCTGTTTACATGCCTGCAAATGGAACTGTGATGGCAAAGGGCAAAGTACACGCAGCAAGGAAACACAGCACAGCTGAAGCTGGAGGGGTCCTCTGGGTCCATCTGGCCCAACCCCTACTCCAGCAGGGACACCCAGAGCACCGTGTCCAGGACCACATCCAGGTGACTTTTGAAGATCTCCAAAGAGGAGACCCCACAGCCTCTCTGGGCAGCCTCTGCCAGTGCTGGGTCACCCAAAGAGCACAGAGGTGCTGCCTGCTGTTTAGAAGATACCAGTGAGTGAAACCATAGCATGCAGGTCCACCTGACCTGGACTTGTGCACAATGCTGTCAGCTGAGTCCATGCACAAGACCAAAATCTGGAAATCTGAAATGTCTGAAATATCTGGAATGTCGTCTCCTCGCAAAAATCATTCCATCTAGCAGTCCCTCTTCTGTGAGCACACCACTCCAATTAATGGAGGTTAATTATGTATAACAAACAACCGTTC
Organism: Aquila spilogaster; assembly: GCA_024606505.1. Taxonomy (NCBI): domain Eukaryota; kingdom Metazoa; phylum Chordata; class Aves; order Accipitriformes; family Accipitridae; genus Aquila; species Aquila spilogaster. Next base: position 15,406 of record JANHGO010005528.1, read on the forward strand.
ATTGTATTCGTCAAACTAATGAGATTTCCTTTTTAGAGAATTTATTACTTGAAAAATACAATTCTGTTCACTCGGCTTTTAAATGCAGCAATGACATGTGCTTGAATTTGGGGAAATCGTTCATTCCAAGAGAAAATTACAAACTGCTCTTCAAAGAAAATGACTATTTATCCATTAGTTGACATTTGAGATCTCTCTGAGCAAAAGAACAATGCAGCTGCTTTCAAAGACATTAATTTACTAAGTGTTTTGTAGCATGGGTGATACTGCTATTGCACCCACTTGTTACACTGATAACACCATTTTTTTTTTAAAGTATCCTAAGAAAGATCCCAAGAAAGCAATCTCTCTTCTCAAATCACTCTCAGTTTGCCACCATAGTGCTAAGATTTAACTACTTTAAATAGCAAAGTGCTGTAATACCAGTGGTAAGTACTTGTCAAGATTCTTCTTAAAGTTTTCACAGTGAAAATAAGTTGACTGATTAAACACTGTCCAATGAAATTAAGAGACGTATCATAGAATTGCAGAATTGTTTGAGTTGGAAGGGACCCTTAAAGGCCATCTGGTCCAACTTCCCCACGATGAACAGGGACACCTAGAGCTAGATGAGGTTGCTCAGAGCCCCATCCAGCCCGACCTTGAGTGTCTCCAGGAACGGTACATCCACTACCTCTTTCTGGGCACCCTGTGCCAATGCCTCACCACTTATGTCCAATTAAACGTCTCCTCTTTTAGTCTGAAACCATTTCCCCTTGTCCTATCTCCACAGACCCTGGTAAAGAGCCTGTCCCCTTCTTTCTTACAGCCCCCTTTTAGATACTGAAAGGCCGCTCTCAGGTCTCCCCAGAGTCTTCTCTTCTCCAGGCTGAACAGCCTCAGCTCTCTCAGCCTGGTGTTCCATCCCTTGGTTCATTTTTGTGGCCCTCCTCTGAACATGTTCCAACAGGTCCACACCTCTCCTTTACAGAGGGCTCCCCATCTGCTTGCACAAATGTTTGTGCTGATTTCTGTCCATTGGTGTGTGCCAAACACCAGTCTACTCCCATTATTGAGGCTCTGTCCATCCAGGTATTATGCAAAGGCCTATAAAGACATTTAATCCCAAAAAATCAGTAGTTAAAAAAAAATTAAATAGAGAACACATTGGGAATAACTTTAATTCTTATGCACATGGTTTTATTTCTGCCACTTGTTCAGATCGCACTTGGTCTCATATCCAGGTCAAACTGTACCTTGCAGGTAAGGTGCTCCAGCAAGACTGTCCACATGCATGTGAATGGAGCCCTCTGACAGCAGTCATCATTTTCTAAAGAGACGTTAAACTTACATGATGTCTTATGAGGAAAGTACTCTGTATTACTTAGAGCAATTTCAATCTGATGATAAAAGGAGTCATATACAGCACGATGAAGGGAGAGAAATGGGAAAGATAATGAGAGGCCCCAGCAGAAGACAGATTAAAGGCCTCAGATCCTCCACTATGCCAACAAACCAGCTCATTTGGAGTCACTTCCACAGGGCCAGTCTCACTTTTCCAAATAGTATGTCTTTAGCTTTTGGAAGGGTTTGTCTGTAAGAGATAATAACAAAGCATAGAGAGGTAAAAAATGGTACATGAATCTTTATAAGAGTATCTATTTAGAAGTCAACAGTCACTTTTATCTGCAGGTTAATTGCTCACTTCAGCTGTGTGTAAAGAAAAGATCATTAATAGCACAGGTATAAGTTATGAAAATATTTTACTGCATCTAATAAAATGCTGAACTGTATGAGAAGTATTCAGAAACACATTTTGACTGAAGAAAGCAAATACGAGCTTCACCTTAATCATTTTACTCCAGCAAAAACAACCATGGCCTTATTCATCCTCTTTAACGTCTTCATGTCTCACATTTAGCTCCTTACCCGTGAATGGACAGAAGAGCCAGAGCGTGTAATATATATGGGCAGATGCACTCTGTCAATTGAATGATACCATGGCACTTTTACCATGAAAGAAAAGTTCCAATATGCTGTTCCAGACTATGTTGTTGCAGAATTAGCTCTAAATAGTATCCACTTCTCCCAGTTCCCTTCCCCAAAGACTGCCAAATAGTCACATACGCAGCCAGGAAAATGAACAAACATTACTCCATCAGAACTTGAATTAACAGATTACATCCTGAGGGACTACTTCCACACTGGGTAGTTTCTCAAAGCTAGCACTTCTGAACGAAGCCTTTATCAAGCGTCTTGAATATGAAATACCTCCTGGGTGGGTGGGATTGTGAGCATTTTATTAATGTAAATTAAACATCGTGAGTAGGAAAGACCTAAAATGTTCCCAAAATTGAAATATTTAGTAGAAGCAAATAAAAAGAAAAGAAATGCTAAGAAAAAAAAGGAGAACCCACAATCTCACTTGATGAGGTGATACAGCTTTAATCAGTAAATTGCAATCTTATTTCAGTACTGAAGATTGTTGCTACGAAGAGCATAAGAACAAGCTAGATCATCTAACACTTGTTTAAAATGCTGCAACACAGGCAGGCTTATTGTAGTATAATAGAGTAGCAGAGAAATTATGCTCTGAGATTAATATTTATAGAACATAATCAGGTTTTCCTTATTTAAAATATTATTTAATAATTTAAAGTCCTGAAAAGCATCTTCAAAGCTGAGGTATAGTTTGATATCAGTCTATGCTGAGAAGCACCAAAATCCCGACAACAACCGGAACGACCCTTGCTGTCTTTCAGAGACCACGCGTGGAGCAGCCCATCCAAATCCCACACTTCAGGAGTGAGGATTCTCCTTTCTGCCCTTAAAGTATAAAGGTGTTTTGAAAGGGATTTGTAATGCTGTCTGGGCAAGAAACACATGGAATCAACAGAGGTCAGATAGACAGCTTCTCACCAAGAAAAGGCAGAGGGGGATATTTTTTCACAAACAACCCAAGAAGTTGTGATTCTGACATGCTGACAATCCCTCTGAAGAAAATTAAGTGTGACTCTCCAGGGTGACAGGTCAGTGACACAAGGACACAGTGACATAAGGCTCCAGGTTCACTTCATTTTGAATGGCACTCTCTCAAGTGGGAGCTATCACTTACTGTGTGTTTTTGCTGTACAAAGCCCTACAATGACCAGTTTGGGCCAAGGTCCTATGAGCTACTCTCCCATGAATGGTGTGTAATAATGACTGTTGTTTCTGGAATGTAGTTAATACTAGCTCCGGAGCATTTCAAATGTGAGAAAGATATATGCTGTGATTTCTTTACCTGAGTCAAACCAAGAACAGAGCCCACGTGGCACAAGAGACACGGAGCTACAAAGCAGTAAATCCCTTACACTCACAATATACTGGATCAATGTCTTGTTTCTATCCACGGGGATTTATAGTATTATAAGGTGTTATTTGTTTGTACTGACAAATCTTTGCTCCACATCTTCTGCTTTAATGAGCCCTGATTCAAATTTCAAAATACATGCATTTAATGCTACTCACCAAGGTATTATTTTGCCTTATAAACATGTGGGAGAATCCTCTGGTCTCCCTGTCTTCAGGATATGTCCTTCTTATAGACACTGCAGAGCTGCTACCTGATTCTGCAGCATTCAGCACCTAGTTTCTCTGGTATTAGTAGAATCACAGAATCACAGAATCATTTGAGTTGGAAGGGACCCTTAAAGGCCACCTAGTCCAGCTCCCCCACAATGAACAGCGACACCTACAGCTACATCAGGGTGCTCAGAGCCTCATCCAGCCTGACCTTGAGTGTCTCCAGGGACAGAGCATCCACCACCTCTCTGGGCAATCTGTGCCAGTGCCTCACCACCCTCATTGTGAAAAATGTCTTCCTTATGTCCAATCTAAATCTCTCCTCCTTCATTTTCAAGCCATTTCCCCTTGTCCTGTCACCACAGACCCTGCTAAAGAATCTGTCCCCTTCTTTCTTACAGCCTCGCATTAGATACTTGAAGGCTGCTCTCAGGTCTCCCCAGAGCCTTCTTTTCTCCAGGTTGAACAGCCCCAGCTCTCTCAGCCTGGCCTCATAGGAAAGGTGTTTCATCCCTTGGATCATTTCTGTGGCCCTCTTCTGGATGCGCTCCAGCAGGCGCACATCTCTCCTGTACTGAGGACTTCCCATCTCGATGCAGCACTCCAGATGAGGTCTCACCAGTGCAGAGCAGAGAGGCAGGATCACCTCACCCTGCTGGCCACGCTTCTTTGGATGCAGCCCAGGATACGGCTGGCATTCTGGGCTGCAAGGGCACATTGCTGGCTCAGGTCCAGCTTCCCATCCACCAGGATTCACAGACCCCCCCACCTGGGACAACTCAGTCTCCCACAGCACCCAAAAGCCGTTTGGCACTGCCCATGGGAGTCCAGGTTCAGTCAGCAGCTCTGCCTTCTGACTAACCCGGGGAAAAACACCAAGCCTCTCCTCCCTGGACATGACCTGTGGCAGCAGCAGAGTAGAAGGCAGCTCAGCCAAGTATGTTCATTGAGAATAATGGCAGGCTGCAGCAAACACACAAATGGAGAAAATAGAATATTTGAGATTGGATTAATTAAGCACATTGCATATACAGCTTCTGGTTGCAGGACATGTGAGTTTTCACATCTCAACAAACACACAGCTTTCTGCACCCCTTTCTTGGTATTCAAATTGTAATAAGGCCAAATTTCTTCCTTGTTCATTCATACTATCTGATCAGTTTCTTGGCAGTAGCTACCAGCACTGGACTTGATGTCATTTCACTAATGGGAACAACTTGCTGTACCGGTTCGAAACAGAGCAAAAAAATGTTCTAGATTTAATTTTAGACCAGAATACAGCATCTACCTTCTAATTCCCTTTTACAGTCTCTGTCAACTGCTCAGTGGTTTTGTGAAATCCTTGAAATAAAAGAGCATTTCCCTACGGTGACTTGACCCAGACACATTGCTCTGCCAAGCTGATTGGGGTTGCTGTTGGAACTGAAAAGATTTTTGCCCTCAGCCTTTCCAAAACCAGCAGCCAACTATGTCAGTCCCATTTTGTATATGGCACGAGTAAAAGCTACAACCTGAATGCTTTCATTGCCATTTTTTTAGTTTCCTCCCATCGAACAGTACCTTATTTCCCTTCACATTCACAGCTTTGCTGGCAATCTAGTAATTTGCAGAAGTACCTTTTTCATACTTTTAGCAAAGAGATTCTCATGGAAGTATTACCATAAGTGAACAATGCTTCTAAGCATAAGCCTGAATTGAAACTAAGGAGTTTATTTGATGTTTGCAGTACGTTTGGTCATTTTTCTTTGTAAATATTCATTCAAAGTTGAGAGTTTTTGTTTGTTTGCTTGCTGTACCTCTACATGGTGCAACTAATACATTAGTGGGCACGGTGGTGATGGGTTGATGGTTGGTCCAGATGATCTTAATGTTCTGTTCCAAAGTTAATGATTCTATGATTCTATGATTTGTCAGTTCACGTGAAGGCACAGGCGTTTTTATAAATGACAAGCAGATAGTTATCTAATTACAGGTCCAAATATACGGCATGGGATTCAAATGGTTATTTCAGCGTCAGAAATAATGAAGAACAAATGGATGACAGCATCATTTTTACCACATGCAGAGGAATAAAAATGTAGCTTGCACTCACCTCAGCCGGTATAGTAACCCATATTTCACATGTATTGTGAGTTCGGTTATTTAAACAAACAGCCGGATTTCTCCCCCTTCAGCAGCTAGTTTGAAAAGAGGAGGTTCCTATTGTAATTTACCTACGGGTGAAACTTGAGAAGAAATGGTAATTCTCTCGTCAGCAAAGGGACTGATGCGTGCCAGATCACTGATTCTGTAATAGGTCTGAGCACTTAGTCACATACATCGCTTGGCACGCTTTTTAATTTTTAGATTTAATTCTTTCCCTTCTTCAATTTTTTTTTCCTGTCTGAAAGAATCAGTCAGGTTTTGCATGCGAAGCTGGAGGGTCCCTCAGCTGAAGGATATTTGTTTAGCAGCTCAGCTGGAAAATACATTCTCAAACATAGAGCCATAACAAAAGAACAGCTCTTTGTGTCTTGTTGGAGGTAGTGCAAACCTCCACACACCCCTGGTTTTTGACTTGTGTCTTGAAGAGAAATTGCCTGCAGTGCCTGATGCTCTTTTGCACGGGTAATAAAGATGTATTAGGATGCAGAACTGAGAAGGGCCTAAACTTTATTTCTTCACCTGAGGTATGTGATGTAGGCCAGAAAAACAGCACTCCATGGAAATTCAGCGCAGAAAAAGCCTGCGTCTACTCACAGTGGATGCTTTCTTTCTTCTCTCCATTGCCACTGCTCGATGATGAGCTGGTTGCTTTAAAAGTGCAAGACAGGATGGATTTGTGAAATTCTTTTCCTAAGTATGACATGCTTTATAGACAGTATTTTTGACAGGGAGCAGCTCCTGTGCAATCCAAGGCTTCTTTTTCTCCTTTCTTTGGGAATTTGTAATTTTAACATGAGAATACTGGCTATTCCAAGCATGAGAAAATTACACAGTGTCAGTCTTGGATATGATACAGAACGAATTTTTATGGAAAAGATTGCAGGCGAGTTAATGCATGCTGTCAGTCTGAACTCACTGTTGCCAGGCATTCACACCCTTTATCTAAATTGTATTAATTTTTGACTGTCCGCATTGCCAGCCTAACAGATGATTGGCTTCATGTAATAAGCATATTCTCTTCTCATTAAAAGCACTGAGGAAGTATCTTTAAGTAAATATACAAGTTACATGACAAGAAGGTGTTTTTTCCAGCAGCCTTTGTTCCATATGTTTCTGGCAGGCTTGTTCACCGCGTTCCACCCCACGTAATGCAGCAGCAACCACAAGGCCATGCAGGCATTTAATCTGCAAGTGCTGAGGGCACGCAGCTTCCAGCTGCGAGCTCTGCACACATTCTCAGTCATCTGCTTCCACTACAAAGAGCTGCCATCTGAGACTCCTCAAAATCTAAGCTAGATTCATTATCAGGAACAGAGCTTTTTGACACTAAATAAAACAAACCCTTCGCTTTATTGAATTACATGAAGTACTGTGCGACAAAAAAAAAAAGAAAGAATGATGATGCCTTTAAACCATATTCTTGTCTCATCTGAAAACAGCTACCAGGAGCAGGCAAGACTTCCAAACTATGACACGTAAAAGTGCCCTCTGTCCAATGTATAACTTGTACATATCTACAGTAATGCATATATATCATCTCTCTTACCACATGCAAGAGTGCTGAGGTCAGCAGGAGAGAAGGAGCAACCAGAACCAGCATGAAGAAAGGAAGAAGCACTGTGAAGAGTCAAAGACAGACAGACTCTGTATGTACTCTCATCCAATGAGAATGGAGAAATACCTTTTGCTAATTTATATGTTTTAATGATGAGTAATGACATGTTCATAGAATCATAGAATCATAGAATGGCCTGGGTTGAAAAGGACCTCAAAGATCATCTAGTTTCAACACCCCTGCTGTGGGCAGAGTTGC
>JANHGO010005529.1:0-22905 GCA_024606505.1 Aquila spilogaster
GACGTTTGCCTTTCCGGAAAGAGGCTCTGCCGAGGACGAGCGCCATCAGATGTTCCGTCTCTGGGAAAGCACTGATCAGGGGTGGAAACTTGGTGCTTTCTTGCAAATCGCGGTCGTTGTGTGAAGCTTTCTCACCCGGGACGACGGTGCGCTGAGGGAAAGCTCTGCGGTTTAGCCGCTGATTTTGGGGGGCCGTGCGCTTGTTTTTACTTCATTTCTCCTCCGAAGGAAGGCCCGTGGAAACCTCCCCGCAAGTTTTCATTGCGGGTTTTAAAATGCTGCGGGTGTTGGGTTTTGGGTGTTTTGTTTTTTTTTTTTCCAGCACTTGAAATCAACACTGGCGTGCAGACCACTTCTAAAATAAATGCTAATGCGTTTGTATCTCTCCAGTTATAGTGTGAAGAAAGATATTTATGGTGCTTGCCTACCCACCCTATGAACAAACAGGTCAGTACCTAAAGTAAGTGGGTTTGATGCTTCAAGTAACTTGGGAAAAGGAATTTCAACATGCAGGATGCACTGTCATTCATACATATATGTATTTAACCTAGTTAAACTCAAAATGTTGGTGGCATGAAAGTTTAGCCCATTTTCCTTTGCAGGCAGGAACTCCTTTTGCTTGAAGTAAGGTTTAAAAAGTGATCCTTCTAATATGCTCCTGTGTGGCGCAGTGCACTTAATTGGGTGTGGAAAATACATATTTATGCTTTTTCTTGCTTCAGGATGATGTTGTTTTAATAATGGAATGCAACTGCTTTTTGATTCGTCATTAAAATCTTTTATTTGGCTTTTTGCCAACAAGTGGGCAATGTTAGCAAGAGTTACTTATGTTACAACTCTCTTTAAACTGTGCAGCATCAAGGTGGCTGGTAATTTTCTCTTAAAACTGGCTGATGATTAAGATAATAAAGCTATTACCAAGCCAAGCCAAGAAAGTATTGGAAGAGTAGATTGGCAGTAAACAAGGAGCCCATATAGATTTAGAAAAGGGGGTTAATGAGTGTAAAAAATGACATTCTGGAAGTGAGATGTGTCAGGCTGAAATGAAGAGTTTCCAAAAGCCAATCTGAGTTAGATTTCACAACAGAAATCAGAAGACAAGGAAAGCGTCAGCAGTGGGCAAAGCTTAAGAGTGTAGCTAGTCCCAGAACAAAACAAGTAACTTGCTTCTCTTTGGAATGTGAACATCGATGTTGGACCATGGCTACACAGGCTGAAGAACTCATGGGGTTTAGAATATGGAAACTTTGTGAAGAAGCATTTGTTCTGCCTTCTCCCTCACCCCTCCATCTGTTTGGAGCTAAGGAGCAGACCATGTGTTGCAGGTACAACAGGGCTGACCCAGTGTGCTGTGGCTGTGGACTGTGTAACAACTTTTAGCTCCTGCCCTCAGCACAGATTGGCATTGGCAATTGCTGAAACAGCAGGGCAGCCCCGAACAGCCACTGGTATATTCCACGGTCAGTACGGAAGAATTAGGAGATGGGAGTCAGGATAGATCAAGCCAGGCTAACTTGATATTTCTGTGCAAAAACAACTGATTTCTGAAAATGAGAAAGGCAGGAAAGTTCTCATTTTTGTGTTCCTCTGACACTTCTAAGCTTGCCATCTCCCACCAGCCACCTCTTTTCTCCTCGACCCATGTGGAGCATAAGAATTTTTGATACGGAGTTTGTTGGTACTCAGAGGTACTGAAAGGCCCTTTGGGGTGAAGAGCTGCCTGGCCAGGGGCATGCAAAAATAAAGGATGAACAGAAATTACAGGAGATGTAAAACATATTTGAATTCTAGGAAACCTTTCTAGAGGATATGAACATATAAACAGCCTTATTGTCAGTATGCACGTTTCATGTCACCTTTGGGTTTGCCTAACATAACTACATGTTAGATTTTCTTAGATTTAGTAACTATTCATCGCAAGATCTGTGAGTTAACTGTATATTTTATATTTTATGTGTAGTGTAGAGTGATAATAATAGGCTCCGCATTAATATGCACACACATGCACACAAACATACTTCCTGAATACATCAGCAGTTAGAAGAAAGATGCCTACTTTAATGTTCTTAAAACCTCCTTTGTTTCTTGCTGAAGCAGCCTATGTCTATTACAGACACCAACCTTGCACCTCTGGCAGAAACATCCAACTGTACTCAGCAGCCGCCAGCATTGTGTCTATATGGCTGTGGTTGTGTCCATGTTGTAGGTGTGCATGAGATCCTTGAGTGTGCACTAGCCCCAGCCTGCCCATTGCTCTCATTTCCTGAGGCAATGGGAGATGGTGAGCATGCATCTACTCGTAGGCACTGTGGGAAATGAGCAGACTGGCACCTGAGGGTGGAATCTGGCATCATTAGCATGACAATGTAGACACACCCCTTCTAATAAAAAGTTAGTGGCGGCAAAAGACCAGGCAGTTCTTGAGGAAAACACAGAATTTTCATGTAGCGTAATCTAGTTGATGAAATGAGATTTTATGAGGAGTCTCAACTGATTCAGGGCTTCAGGCCTTAAGACAGAATCACTGAATCCTTTCACATTCCTTAAGCATTTCCCATTTTGTTGTTTCAGGATGCTCACCAGAACCCCAAGCGTTGTTGCCCAAGTCTTCCTTCTTCTAAGCATAGTTCTTGTCATTGCTATTGCAGTGATTCAGTTAAATCAGCAACAGATCCTCTCCCCAGGGCTTAAGGTAAGTCTTAGAATACCTAAGGAAGGAGAACAATGTTTTGAACTGATATTTAATGATGTTCCTTTCTAAACTAATTGTTGTGGGGTGATTCAAATGAGCTTACAGTCATAGATTAATGTTTAATCACATCTTCATCATGGGAAAACTGAAGCTGAGAGAAAAAGAATTGGTCAAGATCACAGAGTCAGAGGAAAAGCATTCCTTGATTCCCTTTCTGTAATGCCCACCACACAATGTCTTCTCCAGGACTGAAAGGCCAAGCGAGGAGAAAATGCCACTGCTTTTTTAATTTTTGCCAGAGATTGGAAGTAATTTTAAAATAATTTTGAAGTGGGAAATACCTGGAGTTTAAATTCTGCCCCCAAGCACAGCTAGGAATTTCATGCTGAAATCTTTGCAAACTGCTCCTGTGGATCAAAAGCATTTGGGCTGTAAGTGTGCACTTCATGATTTACCACATGTTGGGACTTGCTGGATGTTAACAGAAGCAACATAGCTTCATGAGGAGGGGCAGAACAAACTGGAAAAGACAAACTGAAATACTCTGGAATTCGGGCTTTGCCTTGTGCTGCTGGAGTATGTGTGCAGTTATTCCTCAGTGAGATGTACACAATTGAGGACAAAGCTGTAGAAATTAGCCTTCTAGAGATGCTGTGCAGTCTGGCATTTTGAGTTCTTTGGTTTTTCTCACGATAGCTACAAGCATATAAACCTTGTCAGATCCTTCTTTGAAGTCCTTTCTACCTTTCCCTCTCCTTATGTATTTAACTGGATAGTTCACATACTGATGGCGATAGGCTAATGTCTCATTACACTGCATGGGATTACAAACACCTTTGGCTTTGTCTGAATCATTTGGTGGTGTATGAGTCAGACAATGGGATAAAACTGTATTCTGATACCAGTTTTATGTGTTTGTGTGGTGTGGCAGGGTGTGTGTGCTGGGATCTTGCATGGGGACACAGTGCTTCAAGCTTACTCCCTGTTACGCCCCAAATTGCTTGCAGCAGCCTTACATCCTGCCAATTTTCATGCAAGGCAAGGCTGGACTGACACGTAGGCTGAAGCCACTATCTAAAAGACAGCCTACACATCGCTTGTGTTTGTCATTAGTTCAGTTACACATTCAGAATGATAAAATTGTCTACCTTACTCTTTGAGCAAACCATCTGGAGCTGGTTGAGGTCAGGAGGTCTGCTTCCTGAATCATAACAGCTTCATGGCTGGTCCTGGAGGAAGACTGGTGGTTCCTCTGCTAGGTGCCTTGGCTTTAAATTTCTTTTTGGGCTGTAAGCCTGCCAATGCAGAAAATCCCAGCTGATATGGAGGACCCTGTGTTTGATTCCTGAGATTCTGGGTAGTGCTCAGTGAGTGATTAACACTCGCAGGAAGTAATTCTTCAGGAGCAGAGGGAGGACTTTGGTATGCCAGTGTGAAATCCTCCAGTAGTTAGTTGATATGATGGAGCCTGGAAATGGCAGTGTCCTGAAGTTAGTGATTGATTAAAATTAAATATGGCAGTAACATGATTAAAACAGACTTACTCTTTATAAATGGCCTTGTTCTTCTTCTGGCTCTTCTCCATGAAACCAAAGCAGCAACTGAAGGATAACTGGAGTTTGTGTTATCTGCTTCATAATAGCTCTTTCCCAGGATGCGCGTTTAGAGCATCCAGGTTCGTTCCTTTGTGGTACAAGAGATAAATTATCTGCTACACCACTGATGTTTTAAAGTGTTGTTGCAGAATTAAATATTTTGGTTCCTTAGTGGTTGGGTATCTGAAGATTCAGCCAGTGATTTGTGAAGGAAGGACCTGCCCATGTGCATGAGGCTGAGGCACTGAAAGAACTTATGACTCACTGGCACACAATGTGAAGTCAGAAGACTGATGAAGAGAGCACAAACATCCTTAGTGACATAGTTTGTGAAGAAGTCCAGAATTGTAAATGATGCTAGCTCTGAATGTAATGAGCCTTTGTTGTAGTGGTTTGATAGTAGTATCCATGGAGCCTTTCACCTTTTAGTTGATCAGGGTAAGTATCACCTGGATAAATATAAATTTTCATTATCTAACAGTCCTCTAGGAAACAGACTAGACTGGTATTGCTGGTAGTTCTTTGGAGGCCAGGAGTTTGTAGGATTACAGTGGAAGCTGGGAACTAATGAGGTGTGGAAGCTGAATGGTTTGCCACCTGAAGCAGTGATCTTTCTCAGTCAGACCTGAGGCTCCCCAGGGAGGCAGTGGGATGAAATTTATTGGCCTGCTGCAGGGCCTCTTACTGCTTTGCAGCTAGATGGAGGCTCTCATTTTTCAGTATTGTCAGGCTCCTGGGCATCTGTCTTTTTTTAAAGAAAAAAAGTTGACAGAAAAATGAACCCTACACTGTGATTCCTACCAATTAGATGACTTTGGAAGAGGGGCCCAGCTAAACATCCTTTCAGGGGTCATAAAGAGGTGTTGTGGTTTAACCCCCGCCAGCAACTAAGCACCACGCAGCTGCTCACTCACTTCCCCCCCGCCCAGTGGGAGATGGGGAAAATCGGGAAAAGAAGTAAAACTCATGGGTTGAGATAAGAACAGGTTCATAGAACAGAAAGGAAGAAACTAATAATGATAATAAGAACAATAATAAAATGACAATAATAATAATAATAATAATAAAAAAAGAATTGGAATATACAAAACAAGTGATGCACAACGCAATTGCTCACCACTCACTGACTGATGCCCAGTTACTCCCCAAGCAGCGATATCTCCCCAGGCTAACTCCCCCCAGTTTATATACTGGGCATGACATTACATGGTATGGAACACCTCTTTGGCCACTTTGGGTCAGCTGCCCTGGCTGTGTCCCCTCACAACTTCTTGTGCCCCTCCAGCCTTCTTGCTGGCTGGGCAAGAGAAGCTGAAAAATCCTTGACTTAGTCTAAACACTACTTAGCAACAGCTAAAAACATCAGTGTGTTCTCAATATTATTCTTGTACTAAATCCAAAACAAAACACTATACCAGCTACTAGAAAGAAAATTAACTCTATCCCAGCCAAAACCGGGACAAGAGCATAGGCAAAATTGTGGTTTTCTTCCCTTCGTGCAGTTTGCCTTCCGAGTTGCTACAGTTTTCTGCTGCCATAAAAGATGGGAAAGGGGGAAAGACTGGTCTGGTGAGCAGTAGAATGGGAGGGAGAAACCTGTCCTTCAATCCCACAGAGAGTCCAAGTGACCTGGGACAAGTCACTTAAATATTTCTCATTTACTTCATAAATAAACATGGGGTGATATTGATTGTCTTTCCCTCTTTGTTGTCTCACACTCTGGCACAACCTGTTGTCAGTGGCAAACTCTCAGGTGGACTGCCTAAACCACTCAAAGGGAGAGGTTTATGGGGCAATTAGAAAAGAACCAGAATGTTACATCATTCTCACTGTGGACTATTATGTACTTTACCTCTTTGCTCGTAGCTTCATGGATCCCTTGTGCATCCTTGAATCTAAAGCCTGCGCTTAAGTATCAAACCCTTCAGTGTGCAGGCAGTGTAGCTGGGATAATGGGAAATGAACTTGCTGCAAAATCAGGTCATAACACAGTGTTATCTATGTGTCAGTGTGGATTCTGAACCTGATGCTGAAAGGAAATGAGCATTCTCCACCCCCACTGAATTCATTATTGAAGATATGTAGTATGTTCTTTGTTTTGCAGCCAGATTCATTCTGTGCTTGGCTGTTGGATTCATGCCTAAGCGCCTAACACTAGAATTAATCTCTCTTGTAAATATACTGTGCATACATTTTCTAAAGTGTTTGATGGTGCAAAGAAGTACAGCTGCATATGGGCCTTTAAGCTGTCACTGTTTGTTTCTTGATCTAATGTTGTTGGGTTTTTTTTCTCCCCAGTATGGAATAGTCCTTGATGCTGGATCCTCTCGGACTACAGTCTATGTCTATGAATGGCCAGCAGAAAAAGAAAATGACACGGGAGTAGTAAGCCAAACCTTCAAGTGCAATGTGAAAGGTGAGCTCAAATGGAAGTTCCTTATTTCTTTCTAGCCTCCAAAAAGAGGTTAACTGGAAGCTTATACAGTGTTTTTCTGCTGTGTTCCCTTTTCAGTGCTGGGAAGCAAGAACTGGTGAGACTATGTCTATATCTGTCAGCATCAGTCCTTCACCTACTGATACAGCAGGTGCTCTAATCTGCAATGGAGAGAGGAAATTTTAGCTAAACTGGATTTACTCCATTGCAGTGCATGATTGGTGCAGACAGAATTCTATCTACAGGGAATCAGGCCCTGTAAAAGTTTAGTCCTTGTGCCCTGAAATAGTTTCTTTTAAAAGGAAAGTATAAAATATATTTTAAAATAGCTTGGAATAAAAAATCTTTGAGAAGAATGGGGATCTAGCCCTTGTTAGATGTTAGCCATTAATTTTGATGGAGGCAAAAATGGGTGTCACCTATGCTATAGGAGTTTGACAAATTAGTTTTTATTTTCCGGAAGCCTTAGTGATGTTTAAAAAAAAAAAATCTTTGCTGTTTGAGTCAGGATTCCTAGAGAAACAAGGCTTATGCAGTTCATCTGTAATTGTTCTGTAATTATTTGGAAAGAGGCAACCGAAGGGAAATTATGAAAGGCGTGCAGAAGGTGAACAGGAAGAGCTTCTCCATACTACAGAACTAGGGAGCGTCTAATAAAATTATCAAGTAAAATAGCTAAATTGCAGAACTGTTTCTGACAGGAGGTCATAGTTGTATCAAATATGCAGGTCTGGCCTTTGGCTCAGGAAGATCTATAGTTGTGCACTGCTAGAAGGTGTCCCATGACAAGTACCACTGGCTACCTGCCTTGTCTTTTATGTGAGGTTTTGCATTGATTGCTCTCAGAGGGAGGATGCTGGACTAGACTGACTTTTGCTCACACTCCAGTATGATTAAGTATATGTTCTAATAGCTTGTTGTGGATTCCTTCATAATAGCTTTTGAATCTCTTAGTCAACTTCAGTGACATTTGACTAAGCTTTCAAAGATACCAAAGTTCCACACATTTTATAGAGACAGGTGGCCAGGCAGGGGAAATAAATCCACATTATTAAACAGTAGCTAGACCACAAGGGATTTCTACAGGAAGCCAGACTTCATAAATTCTGCTTGTCTGAGTAATGAGCTTTAGCTTGTCCTCTAAAATACTGACTTCAGCAGTACTGCTTTGTTTAGTGTACTGGTTTGGGTTTGCAAGTTAGGTAAGAGGAGAAGGTAGGGCAACTCAGGAAGTCTCAGTGCAGATTTTGTTATCTCTGATAATAACTTGATAATAACTGTGGCATTCAAAGATAATTTTTCCCTTTCCTTCTCTCCATGCAAAATCCTGCATCCCTCTCTGTGTCTGGAAATAGATCCTGGAGGTGTAGCCATAGAGGTCCATGAGTAACTAGGAAATGAGTAGAAGGCAATGGTTTCTTAACAGCACCAACATTTCCATTTTCAGCGTTAAATATATGTGTGGACATTCTTAGCAATTTTAGAACAAGGAAAGGAAAGTAAGTGTAACATGCACAGAAATAATGCACTGTCATGTGCCTGGTGGTGGGTCCTTACAGACTGCAGGAATGGTGGCCAGCCTGTTGAAGTGGGGGGTGCACTCTGCTAGCTCATGTCTTGACTCTTTAGGAATGTTGCCTTTAGGAATTCTGGTGTGAGAAAAATGCACAGAGAAACTGCATTATTCTTCCTCTTAAAAAATGACAGAGGAGTACTTTGTGAATTTGTTTTAATTGGTTTAGATTTTGTTTTGCCTCTGGGGAATACAAAAAATTGTGAAATGAAGGAGTCCAAATTTCTGTGAACTGTTCAGGTCCAAAGGGGCCTTAACTGTAGTGAACCAAAGTACTCCTCATCCTCCAGTGTACAAAATCACCAGGGTTCACTGCTCCAGTCTTGGGTGACTCTGCACTGGAGGAGACAGAGGGCTTATGGCGGCAGGGACTGGTGAATACATCTGTCAGTGTTTCTTTAGTGACCCTCTAACTATAGCCTTAAGCGCTTAAATTGGAGGTTGGTTTTGGGCATACTGAGAGGCAGATGTTTACAGACCTGCTGAACTTGAAAGTCAAATGATCAACTACTCTTTAAGTTCCATGGTGGTTTTATGATTTCATTTCTGCCTTTATTAGGTACCTCTGCCCCTGTATGTAGGAGCCAGCCCCAGATCAAAACCCTTTCTATATAGTGCAGTTAATCTGTCCTGGTCAGGCTCTAAGCATCGGCAAAGCAGGCAGTTGTCCTGAACAAAATGGTCACTGCCTTGTTACCTGCTCTGTTTGAACACTGGGAGATGGAGGTTGCTGCCACCAAGGGAGTGTGAGGCAACAGCAACTGCCGAGGATGTAAAACAGCAGTTGCTGCTCTGGTTTCCTCTGATAACAGCTTTCCTTCCAGCTTCAGACCTGCCTGTGCTAGGCTTAAGACTTTTAGAAAGTCTTACTCCAAACCAGGGCTGTTAACTTCTAATGATGACATGGTAATGTTTATGTTTAAGTTCATACTGTGGGAAAGGGAGTGATGGAGTGTGGAGTCTGTAAAGTCTTACCTATTTTTTCTTCTGTTTTTATCAATGCAGTGTGGCCGAACATAAATGGTTTCTCATTTTAATTCCGTAAGAGCCAGCTTTTCTTAGCTTGGGATCAGGTTGTGAGAGAGATGGCTGTTACAGGAGAACTAGATGGAATTCTGGCACAGTTGTTCTCTGTGGGGCAATGGCTTCATGGGAATGCCTGGATTTCTCCCTTTGCTACTTCCTCAGCTAGGAAATTTTAGTAAGGAATGTTTTTATTCACACCCAAGTTGAGCCTTAACAAGTTGAGGTCCTGCTGGTCCTTGGAGTGTTGAGCAAGGGAGGAAAGACTTTGATGTTAATTGTTCAAATAGTTATGCCTTGTGCAGCATGGTGAACTCTCATTCCTGCTACTTGAAGGCTTTGGAAATTTGGAAAGCTGTGATATACTTAGTAGTTCATGCACCAGCCTAGAGTTGGACCTCTATGACTTCAAGAGCCATTTGCGTGCATCTTGAAAATTCACCAGCAAGAAATTTCACCAGGAATTCCTTGCAGAAGCTTCTTTATTTTATTTTCAGTTGAGAGCAGTGAGCTGTAGAGGTGCCATGGTGTCCACGACAGTTGCAGCAAACCCCATTAGAAAATCTTTGTCTTAGGTTATGGAAGGAGGGCTTTTCTATACTTTAGCCGATCAGAGAACATTTGCATCCATTAGACATGCTATTTTCTACAGCATTTGCCATGAGTAAACCTATTTTCCTCATGAATATAGCACTGCTGTCATTGTGTTGTTACATGGTTATACTGTATATCTTACTCTAGGTATGGTACTATAGGTGTATAAGTATACACACAGAAATACAGGCAAGCAGTTTGCCAGTATCTTCTCTGTCTCACACAGCTGAGGCAGTCACTACATTGTTTATTCCTTAAGCACTCGTAGTTTTCCACCATCCTATCCTTGTTTGCAATTACAGGAGGGAGGGGGGAAATCTCTTTCTCTTAACACATTTGCTAATTGGGCTAATTTGTAGTTGGCAAAGCAGAATGAAATCAATCTACTTGTTCTCTTTTAGGCCCTGGTATATCCAGCTATGAGAGTAACCCTGGAGCTCTTGCCAAACCCTTTGATGACTGTCTGAATAAAGTCAAGGAGAGAATACCAGTTCATCTGCATAAAAACACTTCTGTTTATCTGGGGGCTACAGCTGGCATGAGATTACTGAGGTATGGCAGAAATTTGCACTCCTCTGTATGCGTACTAGCATAGCAGTTTGTGAAAACAGAATGTGAAAAATGTACTGGATGCATTTTTATCCATTGGAAATTGGCCATCTCAAAAGGAAATGGAGCCCAGCCAATTTAATTTAATTAACTTTTTTGGTAGGGAAAGCAGGGCTGTATAAAAATCCTCTGTTATGCCATATTGAAAAGGAATGCTTGCTTTATTCTGGAGAAGGCAAGAGTTTAATTTTCTGTTCCATATCTGACTTAAAATTCAGTGTTATGTAAACAGATAATGTTTGTGTGTATCTGTAGGCATCAAAGGTAGATTAAAGCTAGACACTGCAGAGTTTTCTGAGTGTGAATGTGGTGTAATGTGGCTTTTGGGGTCTGTCTGTGGCTTTAGCCCTGGCACAAACTGGCTTTTAATGTTTGTTCTGTGGCTAAACAGAGTGGAAGGAAAGACTCCAGGACTGTTTTAACCAGTAGCTGTCATATAAGCACTCGGTTCACTAAAAAGAAAAGTATATATAAGAAACAAAACACCCATGAACTTGTGTGATAAAGAGTGAAGGTTGTACATAGTGGGGGAGTTACTTGCTGAAATGATGCTGGATACTTGGCTGTTCCCTATCATAAGCTTCACTTTTAGGGAAACAATGTCTGTTTTTTATTAGGTGATTGTAGGAGTTTTCTTGAGTTGCTAGTCAGTGAACAATAAACATGAAATTGCCTTTCCAGATGCTCAGTGTCTCATGTTTTGTGAATTGCTTAGGTTGCAAAATGAAACGGCAGCCAATGAAGTCCTTGCAAGCATTCAAAACTACTTCAGAGCACAACCTTTTGAATTTAGGGGTGCAGAAATCATAACTGGGCCAGAGGAAGGGGTGTATGGATGGATAACAGCCAACTATTTAATGGGCAATTTCTTAGAGGTGTGTGGAAAAAACTGCATGCTTTTCTTTTCACTGTTTCTCTCTTACAAATGAGAAGTTTGAGAGGACATGCCTGTTAAAACATCATAGCATCGTAGCCAGAACTTCCATTTTGCACTGAAATACATAACAGGGCCTTTTGTGGCAGCAATAGAACAAAGCAAACATAAATCAAAGAATGTGATGTTACAGGAATTTGATATGGCAAAGGTAAAATTGTTGATCCACAAAATAGGACTCTTCCCTAAATGTCATCGGATGCCTTACCTAGAAACAGAAGCTGGATTGCTTTTAAATGCATTGGTATGTTAAGTGTGACAGGTGTTGATTGTCTTGACAGTGGTGCCAACTAAAGATGTTTTCTTCTGCTTTTCTGTGACTTCCTCAGGTGGTTGCTGTCCCTGCAGCTCTACTGGTAAAGGACCTGCACAGCTTAGGGGTCTCCAAATTGTTTGGCAGTGTTGGCTTGCTTGTCTTAAGCAGACAAGACTGAAGCAGTGAAGGTGGTTAAGTTGGTGTGGCCAAATGTGCCTCAGCTGAGCCAGAAATCACTCATACACAGTTCATTCCAATACTGCTGGCAAGCTGCAGGCTATGAGCAGTGGGCTGTGATACCAACTGTCTTGTGCAGAAAAAAGTGATACCAATATAAAAATACTTATGCCATCCTTGAACTCAGAATAGGGTTAGGCAGGAGACTCATAGCAGAGGGAGTCAAATGTGTTGGAAGATCCCTTTTTATATATAGATTTTCAGTATAATTTCATTCTCAGTAGAAGCTGTACCAAGATGATCAACAACTGCTCATCTGCATTCATGGCAGCAGTATGCTGCCCTTGGCATTAACTGCACTTCTTCCAGATAGTCTTGCTAGGTTGAAGGAAATTTCAACCAAACCCCTGAGTATTGTTAGCTGTCCTGGTTGAATGGTTCCTGTTAGATCATGGCAATTAGTAAGCAGGAATTAGTTGTTGGTGATCTGAGTGATAGCTCATGGTGAATGTGTTGATGACTCTTGCAAAGTTAAGAAAAATGGTATTGGAATCACACATTCTGGAACAGTTTTTCTCATCGTGTGCATTTCATGCAACAAAAATGACGTCATGAGGCTTCAGGGTGGTGTCAGTCTTCTACCACATGAATTTTAATAATCCAAAGATCAAATTCCATATGGCAGATTCATAAGGACTACTGAAGGCACTGGAAGACACTGTGAAGCCAGTTTAGTATAGGGAATTGCATGAAGACCTATGTGTGGAATATCACTAGTAGGAGAGAGAAATTTTTACCATTCTTGTGACAGTAGGCTAAGAGTCAAATTCTGCTAGGGACTGTTAATGGCAATCTTTTACTGTAGAATTTTCTTGTGAGTGTTTTTGCTAGCCCATAAAGTTTCTTTTCCCTTCTTGTGCATACATTCATATCATTATGCTCAGTAAATAATACTACAGTAAATACTGAGATAGATAATCATAAAAAAATCTGTATTCTGCAGTGTGACTCTGTAGATCAAGTACAGAATTTGGGGGATGTTTTGGGTAATAGGGAAAAATGCCAGCTGAATGGATCAGATTTATTGCTACGACAGTTTCAGTGAAGGAAATGTGCAGATTATGGGTCCTTGTTCTTTCAACTTTGGAGCATTCATTTGGCTTTTCTGTGGTTTTTTTCACCCTATTTTCACTCTCTTTTTCTGTGTGATCTCTTGATATTCTATTCCTTTTATAATTCTTCCTGCCTTGAAATAAGCAAATCTTCATACTAATTCCATCCAGATTTGTGGGTATCTGGACTTCAATTCCCTGCATTCTAGTACAGATATTGATCTGGCTAGTCCTGTGCTTTGATCATTGTGCTGTCCCCTGAGTTGAAAGCTACACTGCATTCCTTTTTCCATCTTTCAAGATCATTTCACTCTGTGAAAGTACATCCCTCTTATGTAAAAAAAATCTGCATTTTTTCCTCAGACCTAAGATTTTTTTGAAAGGGTGCAGGACAAAGAGGGGGGGAACTCTCAAAAAGTTAAGAGTAGAAAAGCCTGAAGGGCGAACAAGCAGATGATATTTCTAATTAGCCTTGGTTTTATTTTTACATGTAGAGAAACCTTTGGAGGACATGGGTCCGCCCTTACAGAAAAGAGACTATGGGGGCACTGGATCTTGGAGGAGCTTCCACTCAAATTTCATTTATCCCAGAGGACTCTCAGGAGAACTTCAATAGCACCTTGCAAGTGAAGTTGTATGGTTACAACTACAATGTCTACACTCACAGCTTCCAGTGCTACGGAAGAGATGAAGCTGAGAAAAGGCTTTTAGCATTGCTGCTCCAGGTCTGTTTAAGATGCTTTGCTATGTTGGTCTTGCAGGTGTTCAGTAATTGTCTGAGCAGGTTCTTAGGCTTGTGTTCGCTTCCCTTTGGTGGAGTTAGGAGACCCCAATAAGAGCTCTTACTTGCTTAGTTGTGAACAAATGCACTTAGGTTTCATACAAAGACCTTCATATTTGTTAAAAATTGGTGAGAGTTTTGTACCATTTGACAAAAAGGCCCAACTAGTCCTGTAAGTGTTCTGCTGATCTTGCCAATGATTTTTTGAGAAAGGAGTATCTATGACTTAAAATGATCAGCAATGTTGTACTGATCGGCCATGACAGAGAAGAAAACAAAAATACATGCATATGTGGTTTAAAAAGATTCCCATAGTTATTGTCAAATTAGGTCTTTCTTGCTTTTGAGTAGCCTTTATTGTTTGGGGTTTTTGTTTTTGTTTTTGTTTTTTTTTTCCAGAAATCAAACACCAGTTCCAATGTGGATAATCCATGTTACCCTCAGAATTATAATACTGTATTAATGATCAAGTACTTCTCTGGCAGCCTTTGTACACAGTCTCTGAGACCAGCAAATTACTACCCAAACCAGCTTGTGAACTTCCATGGAACAGGAGACCCAGGTCTGTGCCAGGAGATGGTTTCTCTATTGTTTAACTTCACTGCTTGCAGAGACAGAGAAGACTGTCCATTTAATGGAATACATCAGCCAAAAGCTAAAGGGAATTTTGTGGTAGGTTTGCAAACACAGCATTTCTTCTTGAGCTTGCTTGCTTTTGATTTCTGTAGTTCTGAAAGTAACAGACCTGTCATCTACTCCTTTTCTATAGGCTTTCTCAGGATTCTACTATACAATTAATGCTTTGAATTTATCTGGGCACTTTTCCCTAGCTGAATTTAATTCAAGTATGTGGTTTTTCTGTTCACAGAACTGGGCACAGGTAAGTAGGTTGGTTTTTTGTTTGTTTGTTTGTGGGGTTTGTTTTGTTTTGTTTTTTCTTTTGTATCTGTAAAAGGGAAATATAAAAAGAATATGGACTGGACAAGTATTCAGAACTTTTCAGAAGGTCTGTATCAACATCAGCGTTTGTTTTCCCACTACGCTTCAAACCATGTAGTATTTTTAGCATGCTTAAAACTTGGACTGGGTTTCGAAATTTCATTTCACAGTTTTTACCATGCTATAAAGATGACATGGAAAATTTAGGAACCATAACATCCTCGATCTTTTATGTGCAGTTTTATGTTTATTTTCATTTTTTACTGCATAAACTGGATTACTGTCAGGGTCTTTCTTTTTCTAAATCTCCCTATCTAGTTGTCCACAACTTTACTTGGTGTTTCTGAAAAATGCTAATCAATTCTAATTAGAATCCAAAGTATTCTCTAGTTACGAAAAACAAATGCTTTTGGTTTTTATAATTTACATGTTTTTAAAAAACCTTTTGCTTTCAGCTCCAGTTTATGCTGCCTAAATTTGAAGAAATATATGCTAGATCCTACTGTTTTTCAGCCAATTTCATTTATTACTTGCTTGTATATGGTTACAACTTCAATGCAGAAACTTGGCCACAGATACATTTTCAAAAGGAGGTGAGTAATAATCATTTCCTCTTACTGCTACTTTAATCCAAGGAAGTTTAGAAGGAGACACAAAATGCAGCAGCCTACAAAGATATAATGGTTGTAAACAGCCTTTGTAAATGATTGTCAAATGTCTGGCACAAGCCAAAGCCACTTTTCAAGCCTCAGTAGCAATTTCAGCCTGGTTCCAGGGGTTGCAGCTTTACTTGGAGATGCTGCCTAGATTCTTTTAAAGAGCTTTAAGAAAGTATCAAATCATTGTGTTTTAAACTTTGTCCCAGTTTGTTGAAGTAGTGGCTTGCTCTAGGCAGTGATCTGCCTGAAACACCTTGCCAGTCAAGGTCAGTTTGAGCTAACCTTGCTGAGCTGGACAGGAGAACTCCCACTTTTCTGTCTGCTGGCAGAGCCTTGGGGGAACCGGCAGAGCCGGTTTGTAGTCAGCGAGTGGTGATGAAGCAACTAGGGCAGTTTTCATCCTCAGCTGGCACATCCATCTGTGCCGTAATCTGGTTCTCTGGAATAAGAATGTATATTGATGGGGTATTGGCTTTTACGTGGCAGAGGGAGAAAGCTTACAACATTTATGTAATAGCTGAATTTCTCTCTTCCCTGACCTCAGTTTTTCTCCTAAAAACCAGAGTACTTGGAACGAACTTGTATACATCCATTCTAAAGCTACTGCTAAGAAATCTTTGCTTCCAAATCAGAAGGCGTGGCCACTATCTAACCTTGGCTGTTACATCAAGAAGTGTGGTCCCCACAGTGCTCTGTGACTCCATCCTTTCCTCTCTGCTACTGTACAGAGCCTTATTCTAAAACCTTGTCCCGGACTATCTCTTAATCTCCATACAGTTTGGAAATGCTTCAGCACTTGCATGCAAAACCAACACCATAGGTTGTAGATTTTCATGGAGTATTCTTAAATGCAGGGTATGCTGGCAAGCTGTGAATGAGACATCATAAGCAATGTTTTCTGAACAGTCATATCTATTACTGGTGCACTAAGGAATCAAGTAGGATTTTCTTGCCTTATTTTGTCTTCTGGTGGACAACCATTAGCAGCTCTGGAGGAGTGTCCTAAGTTTAGGCCTTCTACCAGGAATCAGCATAAAGCTTACTTTGGGATCTTAATCTGGACCTGGTGGGGGGTGGATTTGTCTCAATATTTAAATATATCCTGCATTGTCCCCAGCAGATAGGAGCAGCCAAACACAGCAACATTTTTCTGTATTTAGCCAAGACTATACAAATACTGAGCAAAATAAAACCCCAAAAGGCTTACTTGAAATTAACACCTCTGTTACCTTGATTTTGCACTAGGGTAATCATGAAACTCCAAAAGGAAAAACTACATTCTCTTAATTAGATCTGCCCCTACTAAAATAATAAGATCTAATGTTAACTGATCAGCTAAGCTACCCCAGAGATAGCAGCACAGTTTCTCCAAGAGTGGAGGGTGGGTTTTTTTGCCTATGCTAGGAGTATATTTCCTTTTATTTGGTGAACACAACCAGTGAAAAGAACCTGTTGCTGTAGCTTTCTTTTTATCAGTTAAACAAAAGGTATTAGGATATACACAACTACAAAAAGGACTAAATATTATAGGCCCTTATGGTCTCCTACAACCAGTAGCTGACTGCTTAAAACTGTTCATTAAAGACATTAAATCATTTATTAAAGTTCATCCCTCAACTTCATCATGATGCTTTTTATACAAGAACAATGAAAGAGGTTTGGTTTCCCAAATTTGCTTCCCCAAATTTAAGTACACTACTTATGGGCAGCCATTCAGGCAAACTCATCTCTGTAGTTGCGAAGTGGGATGACTTGTAATAAAGACGGAAAGTCAAATGAGTTTGGGAGAGCTGGTTGGTTGTAGAAGAACACAACTTCAGCTTTGTCCATCCAGTAGTATACCCTAGAACTACCTGGAGTGATGGTGGTGCAGGCCCTTTGAAAAAGAAAGTAACCTGTGCTAGAGCGTAAACCAAATACATTATCTTGTAGCTGGCCCTCTGGGCTAGCCCTTGTTTAATGAGTTCCACTGATTTCCCTTGAAATGCCCCCCGCCCCCTTATTTTTTCACTCTGTTTAACAATACTTTTTTCTTTTTTCTTTTTTTTTCCATGTTGTGGTTTGATTTGCAGGAGGCAGTCATGTGTACTTATATTTTATATGAATAGGCAAACCATTATTGGAGCCTGGGCATGTGGGAGGAGGACAAGGGACACTCTATCTTCAGCCTTTGATCCTGTGCTTTTCAAGTGGCAGGATGATGATTTAATGAAAAAGGCAGTGGAAAATTTATAAACTCTGATGCTCAAATTGGAAGTGGGGAGACACAGAAAAGCAGGAGGACCATGGAGCAAATACAAACATAACACCTTTGCTTTTGTTTCACCTGTTCCGACATAATTTTCCACTTACATTTATTTTTTAAATGGAAGAGCCTAGTGCCGGCTCGTTTGCAAGCACAAAACCAACTGTGGAACAAAAGATGATAAGTAGAGTTCCTGCTTTGGGGACTTTACCCTGGTGTCCTCTTTGTCCATGTTGGTGGGACTCTTTGTGGGTTTTTTTGTTTGCTTAAACTAAATAACATCCTAGGATTTGGCTAAGATGAGGGGCTAATTCTAGGAATTAGCACGGTAGTGCTGATGGGGGGTTTTTTGGTGTTTTGTTTGTTTTTTGTTTGTTTGTTTGTTTTTTTGTAAAGTGTGTTTCTTGCACAGAAAATCCCATAACTGGCTGCTTGCATATATACCACACATCCTTGTACCCATCCATCTAATACCTGTGTCCCACTTCTTTAGCCCAGTGACCAATTTTATTAGCTTCCTCTGGAACTACAAAAAAAAGGTACTTTGAAATGGTTGTGTATCTTCTCTGTATACTCCACGAAAGTTTTCTCCTTGCTAACTTAAAGGGCAGTTGCCAGCATCAGCAGTTGAACTTTTGGAACCTCTTTTCTCTGACTGAAATGTCTATGGGAATACAGGACTTTTCTGTCTTTATTTCAGGTTGGTAACAGCAGTATAGCATGGTCACTCGGTTACATGTTAAGCCTCACAAACATGATTCCAGCAGAAGGCAAGCTGATCCAATTACCTCTGAAACCTGCTTTGTTTGCTGGGCTCCTCGTCTTCCTCACAGCTATGGCATTGTTGTGTCTTCTCTTCCTTGTTTACTTGTGCATTGTATCACATAATCGGAAGAACATCAGTCATGTTGAACATGTATTTATTCCAGAATGAATGAACTTCATGGAAGACAAAACAAAAATTTTATAGTGCTATTAAGTAGGACTTTATTTTTGAAAAATGGAGGGCGAAATAAAGACAGGCAAAAAGACCTTGGGACCAGAAGCATAAATAGAGAAGAGACACAAAGGAATCTGTGATATGGTGAATTTGGAGTGCTTTTGAAATATTTTGGCAATTGTTTCTATAAAACCAGATTGTCCGGTGTGCAGCAGAGAAAACATGGGCAGATAGGTCACTTTGCTTGATAAGGGATTAATAGCCTTTTCCTTCCGGGTGTGTATTTTTTTGTTCATTAACTCTGCGCTAACTGGTAAACTCAAGTGATGATGGATTTGATCATGGCGGTGGTTGTTTAAGATAAAATCAAACAAGTCGGTAGGAATTATGGGAGGCGGGAACATGGCAGCTGTTCTTGTGTGCAGTGCGACACTAAAAGCCCCCAAATAATCTAAATTCTGAAACTGGAACAAGCACATGGTAATGACAGGAACTGAAAGGAACAGCTGGGATAGAATTGTTTTTATTGCTGTTCCAAACAGATTGATCCCTACCACATAAAGGTGTAATAAACTGCCAGTGCTTCTCAGGACTTTCAAGCCTGTCTTAAAACTGAGCTATATCTTTCAGTACCATGGAGATCTCAGAATGCCTCTGCTATGGTACATAAGATTTGCTTTGAAGGTGGAACAAAATGCTTTCATGCTTTAGTAACTGTACCTAAATTTAACTGTACCTAAATTTAAATGTCTTGTAGTTACCTCCAAAAGCCACTAGGGGTTTCAGTGTCATTTTCTCAGAAATAATTTCACAGAAATACTTTTTGTAGGTTCTCATACTGAAACACTGACCTGTATTCCCCACATATTGTTGATCTCAGGCAGTCGCAGTCAGTACTGACTTGTCATGTACATATTATTTCAACTGCCTGGATAGAGTCTCAGACCCGGGACCTTCTGAAGCATTAACATGTTCAAAGCCAAGAGGAATAGAAGCCAGTCTGCAGGCCAGCAGAACACCCTTTCTCTAGTGGGTTCGGGAACTCATTGCTAGAACTGCAGTCATGACTGTAGTGCCTTGATCAGCCTTTCCACTGTCCTGGCCTCAGTGTTCCTTCAGCAGTTTTGGGATCTACCTAGCAGATGCTTCTGTCAAACACATTAACTCCAGAGCTTTCCTGGAAGTGCTGCTGCCTTCATGCTCTAAAGAGCTGACTTCCTTGAATGCCCAGGTATTCTTCACCAAACCTCTCATTCCCTTAAATCATAAGACTACAATTTTACCCACTGCTCGAGGAGTTCTTCACAGTCAGTGCCCCTTTTACCTGCCTGTCTTTTATATAGCTTTGGTCTTCTTCAGCTGGCTTCTGAAATAGCCCTTGAAAAACCCTCCTGCCCCATAATCTGCCATCTCTTCCCTTTTAATTCCTCTTAATATTGCTCTAACATGATCTGTGAAGCTGCAAGGGGAATACATCTGAAGGGCCTTAGAGTTAGCAGAAAGAAGGGATTGTTGTACTCTTCAGAACCTGCAAGAGGAGAAAAGAGCATCTCTGCTTCACTTCCCTCCTCCCCTTCTACCATGTCCTTTCACCCAGATTCAGTACCTACATGGAGCTCTGTATTTCCCCACGTCTCACAGATAGCTGCTGCCACTCACTTTAATACATTCCTCCTTTTCTGTCTTCTCGGGATTGCTTCCCTCTGTGTGTAGTTTCCCTTGCTTGCATCTTACCTCTCTGAAGGGGTGGTTATTCATTTCATGCGTGGAGCTTTTCAGTGTGAGAAAGTGAAAACTAAAAGGGAAGTTACCACATTCAACATCTATTGCTAACAAGCTAAAGCCTGTGAGGCTGTCCGAGTAGTATTTCCACGCAGATGTGTTGCATGTAAGATATCTACCTGTTGATGCATACACTCAAAAGTCAAGTTAACATTGGATTATGAATCCCAATGGCACATAATGTGATTGCTATCCCAACTTCATCTATTGCCTGTATTGATTAGTTTGTGAGATAGGAGAACAATGGCCAGTATTTTTACTCATGAATAATATTTTCAATTTCTGTCTTTTTTTCTATATCACCTTCTTACTTTCAGGTTTGGTTATGGGGATGGGGTTCTGTTTTCTTTTGTTTTTCACAGGCTGATAGATGATTTGAAAGGAACTAAATATCTTTTCAAATGGAAAAAAGAAAAAAAAAAAGGAAGAAAAAAGTTAGTGATTTTTCAAGAGGATCAGCAGTGAGAGCTTTGTCCCTTCTCTGTTGGTATACTACTCCATCCTGTCAGTCTTACTGGAGTAGCAGTACTTAAAATAAGGCAGAAGATATTACAAGATGATGAAGTGTTCTGTGGCACACAAGTTACATGTGATAAAACATAAAATTTAACTTCAGAATGCATGGACATTACAGAGGATGGCATGAGATAAAAGCCTTATCTTATTTTGTGTGATTGATCTGGAACTGCAGTTAAGGGTAAAAAAAGACAGTTAGATGACACCATTAAAATGTTTTCTTCAGCTGCTAAATTTCTGCTGAAAACTATATTCTAGGATATTTACTTGCCCTACAAAACCTTTGCTTGTGAAGGGCAGGGCTATTCAGACATGGTTTTCCGCAAACGGAACATGCTTGGAAGTTACTCTCCTTAGAGCTGGCAGCTAAAGAACAAGTAAATTTGTTCAAAAATCATTTGGACTTCCAGATGTATTTAGATAGAGCCAGTATCTGTTCAAAGAATGCCTTCCCTCCATGAATCGCCTTCTGTTCTCCTTTTCCAGTAGTTCCCTCTTCTCCCTATCTATATAATCTCTTTCCTGTATCACCAGGATACCCACCTGCTCAGTGTTCTCTCTCCTGTTAGTTTCAGCTGGGAAAGCTGAAATTATTGAACTTCCAGCCAGGCAGTTGCACCACCATAGCTTATAGCTTCTTCCAAGCCAGCACCATGGCTGCAGTTCAGCGTTACAGTAAAAAACCATGGCTCGGGCACACAGCCAGCTTTGCTACCCTTGGCTGTAGTGGTTGCTTCTGGAGGGGAGGGGAGGCAAGGGGGATGGTAATGGCTTCAGTAACCATGGCTAAATCCTCCCCCAACTGTGAATCAGAACCAGATCAATGGGTGTAACATTGTCCTGTCATCTAGAGCTGAACAGATCCCTGGGAGAGCCAGTGTAGTGAACAGCATTTGGGAATGTGTACAAACCATAGGTCATTAATCTTTTTATACTCTTTACTGCCTGCTTATGAAGATTAATAAAATTAAGTTGTGAAAAGCTAAGCCAAGTGTACTTTTTATTTTTTATTTGCCCAATACCAATATTTTCATCCTGGTAGACAAGTGATTCTTATTAGAGGGATAGGAAATCTCTGAAATGCTTTTCTGGGGGATGGAAATTTGCAAGCTGCAAAACTGATCCTGCGAGATTCTGGAGTGGACAGTGCTCCTTATCTCCAGAATCCATATTCTCAGCAAGGAAACCCTGGTGGTTAAAACCAAGCCACTTTTCTGATTATTTTTTTTTTTTAATATATATTTACACAACACTTATAAACACATATAAACAACTTCTACTTTTAAACACTGTTAACGTTTCACTCAGGGACACTGACACTTTATAGGGCTTCTTTCAGGTTCACCGCCATAACATCAACCTGAAAGCTTACGTGCCAAAGAGAAGCAGCAATTCCCAGTTATCACAGGCAGTCGATCGAGATACAGATTGGTTAGAAAAAGAACTGTTGGGCATTAGGAATAGGGACAGGATTATGTAATATGAAAATCCTCATCTATGGAGAAGCAGCAAGAAATTAATCCACCAGAAGAAAGAGATGAGAAATGAAATGCATATGGACGTTTCTCAAGGGGGGTGGCGAAGTGACAAACTTCTCCTAAAGCAATATGCAAACTTGGCAGAAGAAAACAGTAACTTGTACTGCATGGCATAATTCAGCATTGATAAGATCAGTTTAGAGGACAGAAAAGTTAACAACACTGAGTATGATAGTCTACCATACCCAAATTCGGGGAGTTTTTATTCAATTTTTAAATTCAATTATTATTTCAGGAACAATGTATGTTCACTTGGATGGCAGTGAAGTCTGTGTATCACAAAAAGTGCTCACCTGTACATAATTTGAGTGCTTTTCTGTGTAGTAAGAGGAAGGCAGTATCTAGTTACTTGCTCAGCAACTGTCGTGGTTTAATCCCCGCCAGCAGCTGCGCACCACGCAGCCGCTCACTCACTCCCCCGCCCCCCACTGGGATGGGGGAGAAAATCGGGAAAAGAAGTAAAACCCGTGGGTTGAGATAAGAACGGTTTAATAGAACAGAAAAGA
>JANHGO010005530.1:0-22905 GCA_024606505.1 Aquila spilogaster
CCCCCCCCCACCACAGCTTGATTAGCCTCAAGGTGAAGGATGCCCAAGTTTGTCATTTTCTGTTTTATTTGTTTTCTGTAGGAAAGCTGCCAGATGAACTTCAGATGCTCGTGGAAGACCCTGCAGAGTATAAAGCACCTCAGGATGGCAACTTTGTGTATAAGCTGTTCAGTTTGGATGACCTGTTGTTACTTGTGCGTTGCAATGTGCAAAAAGTGAGATCACTGCCACGTTTCAATAAAAAGAAGAAAGCTCAAAAGGTGCAGAATTGGCTCTTTTTTTTTTGAACCTACTTGATTAGAACAGATACTAAGTGTGATTCTGCATTTCCCACTATGGTTACATTTCAGTAATATGCACGAGTAATTATATTCAGGTAAAAATAATGCCTCTTTGAACTGTTTTTATACGTTAATGTAGAAACTCCTTTTTTTTTCCAAGAGCTTCGAGTTTGTTTGGAATCAGAACATTCTGTTTGAGAAGATTCTGTGGAAAAAATTGTTTGTCTTAAGGGCTAAAATGCTTTAAGTGCAAGTGAAATCCAGTATTCCATGTTATAACAGGAGAAGGAAAGCTTTTTCTGGAATTCTCAGTAATTCCCTATTTTGTCAAGAGCCTCATAATTGTTTGACAAACTTGATCTGGTATACTCCTCCCCAGGATACCAGAATTAGGATAGACAGGTAAACAGCTTGTAAGGTGTTTATACGTTATTGAAATAGGAATAGATCTTAGTAGCTTTTACTTCTGAAGATTCTACACTCAAAATCTTGCTTAGAATTATCATGACTTTGCTTGATTCTGATGTGAAAAAAAGACAGAATTCCAGCAATGAGCAATTCTGTGTTGTAATTACATACTTTTTTTATTAAATTCCTGCAGAGGGCACTAGAGCATAAAAGTGGGGACGTCAAAATAACATAGTCTCTTGGGTAACGGCTTAGTATCAGTTTAATTTTTTGTAAAAACTCACCCAAACTTTTCTTATTTTGTTTTAACTTCTCTATTTTGCTTTCCTTTAATGCAGTGCCTCCATAGCCTTAAGCTCATTGTGTGGGTCTCACAGGGCACGAGCCGTTACATCTTTGTTGCTACAGTTGTAATGGAAGATAATTGATTATAAGTGTCAAAATGTAGCTCAACTGCAATAATCATTTTTGCACAGAGTGCTAATTTTGCTTGTATGTTCGCTTTTATAGCATATTCCAGTATTCCTGTTGCCTAAACTGGAATACCAAGCCTATTATGGTGTCGAAGCTCTTACAGAAAGTGAAGTATGTCAGCTGTGGACAGAGAGTATGCTTCATTCTGAATGTTTATTTTATATTGGTAAGTTATGTGTTGATTTTTGCTTGCTTGTATGAAATGTATATGTCTAAACGTTCATGGAATGACAGAAGAGAAAGGTATTTTTTTACAGGTATATTCCATACATCCTTATTTAATTTTCTAAGTCTGATGTTCACTTTTATCTTAAGTTCTTCTAAAATTCCTGTTGGGTGGTAAATAAGGACATTTCAGCTTTGGTTTTCACTGGATAACATCCAGTAATGTTTGTTTGCAAGAACTGCATTTATTTGCTTTTCAAAGAAAAATGTATCTATAGCCCAAACATAGTTCTCAGAAATTAGCCATCTTCAGGACTTAAATTCTTTGATATTTTTTTAATGAGTCATATACAACATGAATTATTGTAATGTAGGAGCAGAGAAAATACTTCTTGATGAAAAATGAACTATAAATATATACTATTTTATGAAATCATTTTAAATGAATTTGTTATCACACACCAAAATTGGTGAGTAGGAGATAATTGGGTATGTGGCTTAGAGAGTACAGATCTCTTCGCTTTTGAACTTGTAGCAGGGGAGAGAGGGTCAAGCACAACTTGGTTTTCATTGAAAACACACAATAATATTTATAATTGGTTTTCATTGAAAACACACAATAATATTTATAATTGAACACTAATAACATGCAGACAGATAAGATACAGGAGAATGAGGAAAAACAAGTAAGATAGGGCTTGTTTTGTTATTCAGAAATAGGAGAAATTGCAAGCTTTGAGAACAGTATACTTGTGTCTTAAATACAGTATACTGGAAATAATTTGTCTTCGCAGAAACGAGAAAAATAGCATCAGTTTATTTAACTATTTTCTATAGATGTGGTATTGTGTAGAATCTCTGAACCCCATATAATTACGTTTTTCAGATAGTTGAACAAAAGCTTCTGTACTTACCTGGTACCTAACGCATAATATGATTCAAAATACCCCTGTCAAAGGGATGGTCGTGATATACTCCATCCTTATCTCCTTTCCATCTGCTGCATGATAATGTAATTGGGTCTGTGTATGCAGAGTAATCAGGACTCAGAATGAAGCAGTAAAAAATCCTGTATAGAAGAGATTACATCTGTAATTTGGAGCACAGAAAATAAAAATAGAATAAATCGGGATGAACAGTATGGAGATGTTAGCAGACAATGTCTTACTGTAAAGGCTCTTTTGTGAACAACTAAGACCAAACATGAGTGCAGTGTTATAAGGGTAGTGATTAACATACTTCCAGTAAAAAATTCTATATTCATATTTGTACGATGTCTATTTTGGAAGTCAGGAAAGTTTGTCTATTTCTTTCTGGAGAGAAAGAAAAATGATACATACAAAGAATGGAGCCAGATTATTTTACCAAACTTTATAACATATGTGTTACCTCTTTGATACCAATTATCTAGTAATTAATTAAATTTTAAAAGGAACGTCTGTTAAAGTGGTATGTCACAATGCATCTTAAAATATGCTTAATGTTTGCTGTGGGGTGAGGGCAATCCTGTTTGTACAGTGAGTGAATGTTCTGGAGCGGGGACTGCCTCGTTTCCTGTTGTAGAAAGATTTGTCTGTTTTTATGGTTGTTATGGCAGCAGTTGTGGCCTGTGGTTGTCTAACCTTCCTGCTTTTACGCTGAATGACACTTTCTGCTCTTGGTAGCTCATGTCAGAATACTATTTTAGAAATGCTGAGTTCTTTTTTTTTAATATTTACATACAAGCTTTGTATCTTAATCATAGAACTGTAAGGGTTATGTGAAATCAGATATGATCTAAAAACCTTCACAAAGACAAATTTATTAAATCATTGTGCACAAAGTTCTTTTGTTCTTCTGTAATTTACCTCGATATAAGATCCTGAAGATTTTTGTGTTGTTTTTTTTTTTTTAAACAAGTAGAATAGTACTAAACTGCACTGAAATATTTCTCCCTTCAAGAAATGTTTCTGTTTATTGGCTTCTCCAGAGTCACAAGCAGTGTGAGGAAATAATGAAGCTGTAAAGAGCGGGCTGACTGTCTTACAAAGCATGCAGGCTGAAAGAATGCATGTCTATCTAATCATCCATCAGTAACAGGACACTTAGCATATGGCTAGGGCACAGAAGTTTGCACACAGCTCACCCAGCCAACACCCATTTACTGAGGCTCTCGGGATTGTAGGAGAGAGTAGTTCTTGTTCTGGCATGAGCCGTCATCCTCTTCTGATTCAGAAGTTCCTTAGTCTCCACTGTACCACGTAGGCAGCTGTTAGCCATGAAGTGGGTGTGGATCCCTAAGCAAGCAGGCTCCTGTGGACTGGCCTCTGACAGCTCTCTGTGCTTAGGAGAAAACCTTAGTGAATCTGAGACACTCGTTATTCCAGTGGTATTTGTTTTTCAGTTTTTGGATGCACTTCTTCCAGCAGCAAAACTTGGTATCTTCAGGAGTTCTCACTGGTTATAGTAGTTCTCCTAGCATGTATGAAGGCCCCCTCCACCACTGTTTAAACAAACGAAAAAAAGATTTAGAATATTACTTGTATTGTGTTGGACTTCCAGTATGTGAATAAATTTTGGTGCTGGCACAATATGGGGTTTATTCAGTTAGATAAACTGGGGACTGTGGATTTTTGGTACCAGCATGTATTTTCTAGTATAGGTAGATAAACAGATACCTGGAAAGCAGTAATCAGTTTTGTATAAGAGTACCTACAACAGCTTTTAATAGAAAACTGTTACCATGTTGTACTTCAGGATTCATAGAATCATTTGAGTTAGAAGGGACCTTTAAAGGCCATCTAGTCCACTCCCCTGCCATGGGCAGGGACACCTGCAGCCTAGGTCAGCTTGCTCAGAGCCTGGTCCAGCCTGGCCTTGAACATCTCCAAGGATGGGCTGTCCACCACTTTCTGGGTAACCTGTTCCAGTGCCTGACTGCCCTTATTGTAAAAATATTCTTCCTTATATCCAATCTAAATCTCCCCTCTTTACCTTTGAAATCATTTCCCCTTGTCCTATCACAACAGATACTGTTAAAGAATCTGCCCCCTTCCTTCTTACAGCCCCCTTTAGATATTGAAAGGCTGCTCTCAGGTCTCCCCAGAGCATTCTCCTCTCCAGGCTGAACATAACTTTGATTCTGCCTTTCATTTTGTATTTCTGGGGATCTCTGAAAAATACAGTGTTGTAAGTGTTCTGATTTAGTTATACAACTCTTTGAAAGGCAGTTATTTTTTCCCTGAAAAGCAAGTGGCAGTTCTCCAGTGGGGACAATATCCTTTTATTATGGACAGCTTAAAATTGGGTGAATATTTCATTCTTTTTCATTGCTCTGATACCTGAAATTAAGACTTAGACTGTCACGCATTTGTTGTGAGCAGAAAGGCAGACTTGATCTAGGCATCTTCTTAGGTCATACTGTAGTTTGAAATAAGTGAAATATGTCCTGTCATAAAGGAATGTTTAAACCAGCAATAGTATAGCCATAGACTTACTGCTCCTTTTAAATTTACCTGATAGCGTAAGTGTGAAGGTATGAAAAAACTGTTCAAAAACTCTGCTCTTCCTGTTAATAATACAGTATCTAGAAAATGTCTTTTCTTACTCGATTAGTTCTGAGAATGTGTAGATCTTAAGTGGACCCTTTTAAATTGAAGTTTTGAAAGGGTAGCAGACATCAGTGGTAAGTTGCTTAAGTGTTCTTGGATCTTGAAAAATCTTGAATTCACTGTATTAGCAACCTTTTGCATTTGCTAATAAGTATGGATGGAAAATTCTTTGGACCTTGGACAGTGCCCCATAATTTTCCAGTGTTATTCTTCTATGTGACTAAGGGAAGTATCTCATAGCACAGTGACTCAGCTCAGCAGATGAAAAAGAAAACGGAAATGGAAGTATTGCCTCCTGCATACTTCGCAAGATGTGCTGTTAAGTTGGGTTTTTGATTTCTCAAAGAGTGGACTCTCCACTTGTACA
Source organism: Aquila spilogaster (assembly GCA_024606505.1). NCBI lineage: Eukaryota > Metazoa > Chordata > Aves > Accipitriformes > Accipitridae > Aquila > Aquila spilogaster. The sequence goes on from JANHGO010005530.1 coordinate 5,286, forward strand.
AAAGCAGTGGTATTATCTTCACGCAAACTGAAGAGTGCTGCCTTTTGTAGAGCGTCTTGCTCAGTTGTTGCTGTAAGTCCTGCTGCTGCTCAAATAAGATATTGTATATATGGAAAGGCTGTGACATTTCCCAAAGTAGTTGTACCTGTTGTAATTGATTAAAAGAGGTTGTGATAGGCTTTGCTGATTAAAGCTGGGAATGCTTTGCCCCAAAAATTAACTTGTTTGCATTAAGTACCCAAGCGTAGTTTTATTTTCACCTGAGTGGAATAATGCTGACTTTTAAATAACAATGATCTGAAAACTGTTTGGAAAAAAGTACTTTCTGTATAGGTGACTTACTGAATGTCAAGTGGTCTTGGTCAGTCGCTTTTTAAATACAGGATACAGTAATATAAGGTGTAAGTAGTTCATAGAAATTTTTTTCTAACTATGCTGTCAATGAGTTTAGAAATTGAGATTTTGAGAAGACACTGACAAGTAATGGAGAAGACAATGGTTTTTTAATTACTTCAAGTTTCCTTTTTTATACATAGCAATGCAAAATATTAAATATAGCTCTTTAGTCTTGCAGAAAATGCTGCTATCAAGAAAAGTAAAATGTGCATGGTGCTTTAAAAGTGAGCCAGGACACCTGATTACCTTCCATGTTTGTTAAAAATGAGTTATCTTACATCACATAACAGATTGCCGAGTAATGTTTAGCCTTGAATGTGAAATGCTTTTGTTTAGCAATTTTAAATATACTGTTGAGGCTTTTAGACTTCCTACAAGAGCATATTTATAGCGTGCAGTAAATCCACTGAGTTTTTTATTACACTGTGTTCTCCTTCTGATTCTTCTTGTGGAAGTTGAAATAGGGCAGTTTTGTGCAAAAACCTCAACGTGAGAGAGAACCTTTCTTGATAAAGTGCAGTCACTACATCAGTGTACAGACTATGGTAATTATTGCTTTTCAAGTGAAAACTTGGACTAGCCTGTGCCTGTTACAACAGTATGTTGAGGAAAGCTCTTAACTATGTCAGACACAAACAGTCTTTACAAATTTGCCATGAGCAAGGCCAGAATTGTAAACTGTGTTTCACTTGGGAAAAAAATCAAAAGACAAAGATACAGAATACTCAGAAAACCAAGTAATATAAATATTCTGATAACACTGCAGAACAGAAAAATGAGTATGTTCAACTCAAAGGTAAATTTGTCTTAAAAGATTAGCTTATCTTCTACACAGTGAGGAAGCACAGCATTAAGCATCAGTAAAATTTAAGGAGATACAAACTAGCTGACAAGAGTAAAGCCATAGCAAAATGAGGCTGCACATGCTAGACATCATGCAAGGTGTGAGATTTGCTGGATCTGTGAGCACGTCCCTGATCTGTAAGACAGCCCAGACACAACTGCCCGCACTTAACAACTGTACATCTTACTTTCAGTTATTGTGCAACTTTGATAGATACCTTCCACTGCTTTACACTGTGAAACTGGAAAAAATATTCCTTTTAAAATGTGCTATGTCTGCCAATTATGTCTTTATATTTGTTTGTTCTCTTCTTTTTTTAATATATTAATTGATTAATGTTTTCCAGGGCATATTGATGTTTTTACATCAAAGCTTATTATGATAGAAAAGATTTCTCCTAAAATATTAAGAGAAAAACTTGGATTGATTAAGTGAGTACTGTAATAGTTTTTTTAACAATGAATCTGAAATTCTAACAAGCCTTGCAAGATACTACTACTGAATTTTTGTTTTTACAGACCAGCAAATTCACTGAATATACTTCATCACATTTTGAAGAAAGTGTCTGAGTAAGTGCTTCATTTTTCTACATTATATTCATTTCCTACTGTACTCATGTGATCCTATTTCTTCTCTACAGTGGTTGTCTGCTCTTTGATTTTTTTTGTGTCTTTGGATACATGAAATATTTTAGAGATTCTTTTAGGTCTAGCATAGCATAACACAGTGCCACGTAAAATTGTGCTTAGGGTTGCAGTTTTGGTATAAATGGTACTAAAGAACAAGAAGTTGACTTTTATGAACTTCTTATTCAAGAGAGGAGATGGGATACTTCTGAGCTGATTTAACGGTACGTAGGAGTAAGTTGCAATAGTGTGTAGGCTGACACTTAAAATTTCAACTTTGTTAACAATAATAAAGTTCCCTTTATGTTCCCTTCTGCTTAGCTTTACTTATAACAGCATATGGCTTCATCTGCACGCTGTTTTAACCTTTCTCTTGTTCCCTGTTTTTCATTCTTTAGCTACTCTAAGGCTTTCAGTCTGCAAGCTTCTTTGCATATAGGAGGGCTGCTCTGAAATAACGCCATTATGTTCATACATAGGCTGATGATGGTGGCATGGCAGAAGAGGCTGAACCTTCTTGCCAATATAAAACATAAATGAGCAAGAATTTATTAATACAGGTTAACTTGTTCATTTTTGTCCATAGTCTTTTTATAAAACAAGGACTGATAAGTAAATACCTAAAGATGTTTTGCTTCTGCATTAACAACTTATTAGCTATCCTGTTCAGATTGTCAGATAAAGTGAAACAAATAACAAAACAAACAAAAAATTAATATTTTCTTTATCTTTATCTTTTTAGTTTGCAGGAGGGCTCTTATCTATTGACTCATACTGCAGGAGATTCATCAGTTGCAATCTACAAGAGTTCTATTGACAAGGCAACGAGAGCTTCATATAACTTACATAAGGCTCATTGTGATCTGCCTGCAGTACCTGCCATGCTCTCAGTCCCTTGGGTGCCACTGGATCCCAGTCTCCCTTTGCCCTATCATATGAAACATGGAAGAGTCCCATGCACCTTTCCGCCTGCACCCCAAGAAGCCATATGGAAACAGGTCAGTACTGCACTTAAGGGAAAAATGGAGTAGCAGTTTGGAAATCTTTTTCAATCCACTGGCTATAGATATTATATTTATTTGTCATCTTGTGGGTACAGATAGACCCTTTAGAGTTCTGCATTCACAACCAGGAACGGAAATGCCTTTTTCTTGAAAGGTATTTCAGATGAGATTCATCTTACCTAGCTTTAAGCATTACAGTATAGAAAAGCAATGTTGAAGCTTGTAGTACTGTTAACAGAGGGAAGTGGAATGCTTTATAAAGATCCATCTATAAACTAGGATAGGTCTCTTCAGTAGATTGCAGGAGTGATCACACTAATTATTTTCTCTCTATTGACTACAGAATTATAGATGATTGGTCTAACTGTAGACAGGTGCAGTCAGGTGAGATGAATTATACTCTCAGGGTCTAGTCTATGTTAAATTATATTGAGCTCTTATTCCAGTTTTTTTGAGCAGTTATTCCAGGTACATATGTGTTTTTTCTAAAAGCTACACTTTTTACCCTGTTTGGCAAAATCTCTTCAAAATGGAGCTTTGTATCTTTAATGTGAGCTAATGATACTTTTGGACAGTAAAAATGATGCAGCATTTGCCTTACTTAAAAGCCTTGTAATTTATAGGCTTTCAGTACAGCTGAAGCAGATGCAGTATTTCTATTTATAAAGATTTCCTAGTGCTGCCTCTGTTGCTTTTTATCGATATGCTTTATCTCTAATATTTGATACCAGAAACTTCATGCAGACAGCAGAGATTGTAAGGAAACCACTCGCGTCAAAAAGACAGATTTTTTTGTTATTAGGTGTGGGATAATACTACAGCAAGACAGCAGACCCAGAGAAGTTATTCTTCATTGAAAGTTTAAGTACTTTCCCTAGTCCCATCATGCTGTTCTTTGAAATCTTTCCTGTTTTCATTTTACTGATTCCTGATTTCAGCAGATAGAGTGTCTTGAACCTGTTCTTGGTCGTTTATGTCAAATGAATCTCTCATATGGATAATGGCAAATTCTCTACAGCAAAAATAAGATTTCCTTTTAGCCTTTTCAACTATGTTAGTTCAGACGGCTAGATAACAACTAATCACCTGTCTTGGATTGTTCTGAACACCTTTCAGCTTTGAGAAAACTTTGGTTGCAATTCAGGTGGTTTCCCTGGCACAAGGAAACTTAGAGTTCTCATAGTATGCTGTTCCCTACGCAGGGAAACATTCCATAGCAGTATCTATGCAATAATGTTTAAGAGCAGTATGCCACTAAGTGCATGGATATGTGTACTTTGCGTAGCACGTGGGAGTAATTTCTTAGTTCAGGAAAATATTTCTCAGACATAAATACATAAATGTGTATATGGATGGCTTACTCCTAACATCTACTTCTTGTTGGTAATGTTTTTATAACAATAGAATTTATTGTCAACAGAATTAATTGTCTGCATCCAAATAAGCTTTTAATACTTTTTTTTTTAATATAAAATGTTGAGAACCCCCACCTGCTTTGTTGTTTACAGTGCATATCGTGCTTTGGAAATTTCCCAGAGATCCCACTCTTAGCCCTAGTATTGTGAACAGGTAATATGACATTTTACAAGTAGGAAACTTCTCAGGCATTCTTTCTTTTCAGTGTAGGTTTACTGATTTCTGTGCCAGTTGTACATTTTAGCTACATTCTTACCTCATGTGAGGGTAATATAGAGTTGCACATCAGTTTCTGAAGGCCTCAAGTACTTTGGTTTCTGCCAGGGGCAAATCTGGGCATTTGGGCATGAAAGGAGCAGGAGCGGTGAGATTCCACTGGTGCCAGGAAGAGCAGCAGTACCTCTCACCCTGTCCGAATGTGGTCCTGAATCTGGCTGGAATTAGAAGGCAGTTCTCTGCAGGTAGTTGTGTCTTTGCTTAATACAGGTTATTCTTTTTTTTTTTTCCTCTCTCTCCACATGTCTAGATGACTGGGGTAAAAGGGCAGTCAGACACACCCAATGAGGGAAAGCCAGTAACTATGGAAACAAAAGGCAATCCAGCTAAGCCTGTTAGAAATGAAGGTGTGGCTGCAAAGAAGCTGAAGAGTTACTGCAAACAAAGAATGATGAAGAAAAAGTGGAAAATGAAGCAAAACAAAACACAGGTGAAGTAGAAATGTCTGAACTGTGCTAAGCATGGACTGGAGAAGGTCAAAATGGAACAAGGAATCTGAGGGTTTTTTGCAGTTTCAAAGGAGCCAGAACAAACCGGTATGGGACACAGCTCCACAGCCATATCTAGGAACACTGAAAAGTTCTATAAACATTTAACCCTTTCTCACCTTAGTGGGCACATTTCAATTGAAAAATCTCAAATTCAGCCAGAGGTTTAAAACAAACAAACAAAGATGGCGAATGTCTCTAGTTGAGGTTAGGGGAGACATTATATCCTGTTAGTCTCATGATTTTCTTAAAATAATGACAGCTTGAAGAATGATGCGGTAGTCTGCAGCAGTACCTGATAGCACATAGCAACAAAGAAAACAACTTTTCAGTTTGCTTAGTTCTTCCACTACTGGTTTAGTTCTTCACTACAGATTTGTATTCTGGCATTTTTTAATTATATTTTACTTTATGTGGTATAGTAAGAGATTTAACTAGTTAATTCTTTTAGCACAGTGTCTACAAGTTTTTTTAAATTATTTACAAAAATGCATTCCCTTTTTGGGATGGTGTAGCGAATGAATTTGGGGAAACAAAAGCTGTGTTTAATAGAAAAGTATGTGCCATAAATTTGCACTATGAAGCCTAAGAGTGCAGTAAAGTATGAAACAAATAATATTTTTGTGCTTCCCCAGCACAATTTCCAGGAATTACTTCGTTTCTAGCGTGTCTTCAGAAATGAATATTGAAGTTTTTTACTGTATTACTGAAAGGTTACAGTCTAATCTCATATCAGAATGTAGGGGGATATGTGGTAGTGTTTACCTGAAGTATTAAGGTTTGCCTTAGTCGTCATTTGAAAAAAAACAAGCAGACTATGCTATGCCTCAGCAGTTCGCTTGAAATTTCAAGCCAAACTGACTGTGAGGTTAGAAAAAGAGTATGCTTACTGTCTGTGAAAAAGCCACCCAATGCAGTTTCCTAGTGAGTGAGAAAAATGAGAATCCTTATGATGGTCAGTATTTGAAGTGCATTGTAAGCTGTGATGCATTTGTAATTATTTTCTGAATTTCTGCGTATATGTTCCATTGTCAGGAGAACTGATTTTTAAAAAGCTTATGAGATTTATAAAGTCGGTAAATTCTTTCCCATGTTTGCATTTCAAATCGCATAACTATTTTAAAATGTCTGAGCCAGTTTTTTGTTGGACTGATGTTCCGGCGAGCTGCTTGTATATGTGCTTACACTGCTCACTTGAGAAACAAAGGCCTTGAAGATTTTCTTCCAGTTCTTTTACTTGAACTAAGTAAGATACAAAGTGCATACACCTGATTGGAGTTATACATAACGTAGAAGTTTTCTTGTTGGTGTTCTTTTTTAATCATGAGAGTGAAAATAAAATATTTTATTTGTTTACTGGGTTGTACATGGTTCTTAAAATCCTGAAGACAGGTTCTTTTAAGCAGGTTTAAGCAGTGAATGTACATTAAAATCTGTTCTTTGTGAAATACAAAGCATTTTCTGAGCTTTTTTTCTTCCCCTGCTATTTGTATTTATAATATTATTCAGTTTATTATCGTACTGGCCATTGCTTCTGTTAGCTGCAGCGATATGTTGCTGACAAGCTGAATTGGCTTAGAGTTGTTTGCGAATTACAAGTATTCCTGACTCAAAATCCTAAATCCATCCAGTGACCTCTCTTAATGGGCATACTTCAGCTATGAGTCATTTCTGCCAGATAACTGTGTGGAAAGTCAAAGCAGTTTTCAATGTGTATACATAAAAACTTTAGTGAGACTTGTGTGGAATTTAGTTTCTTGATACCATTTCTTATGTTTGAAGTACATGCTCTATTTGCCAATGTGTCCATGCAGCTGGAACAGTTCTATCTTTTAGTATTCTAGTGTGTGGGTATATATATACACATACACTAATCGTAGTTTATTATCCCTTTAGAATGTGTAGGGAATTTGGAGTTTTTATATAACTCATGAGATGACTTTTCAATTCACTGTAGTGTTCTGTTTGATTTGTTCTCTTGATAAAGTGAGACTGGGGTAATTTGCTCTAAGGTGGCTGAGTTGTTTGAAAGACTGCTTTTGTTCATACAGCACGAGAACTTGTTCAACTCCATCATTAGGTGTGTAGAACACACTACTGAGAACTGCAGTCTGTTCATGCAGAGTGTACCTTCATCAAGTTTATACACAAATTATCATTTTTACAAGCTAGATTGAGAATAGTAAGATTTCTGTTGTTAGAAAGGAAACTGCTGTTCTCCATGACATTGAAGATGCTGAAACAAATCTTAGGGATATTCCCCAAGAGGAGGGATTTGAAATACTGTCACAGAGTACTGTCACTTGGATAGCTCTTGGTTGCAATAGTACAGTTGTTTTGTGTCGTGTGTGTGTGTGTGTGTAGATGCACCCCAGATCTGCCTGGACCTGAAAAGTAATGAATAGGTTGTTTCTGCTAATGGTTGTTACTTCCTAACTCAAGATCACAGCTTTTTCCTGTGTCTGAACATGAGCAATAACAGCGGGAAATTCTTAATATAATTTGCCTTTATAGTCTGCCACATCCTGATGAGATTCTATGGGAGGAGGACTGCTACTTTTAACAGCATGTGAAAACCAAATCTTGACTTCTAGATAGGAGAGCCTGATAGAGCATAAAAACAATATGCCTTTGATCATCTTGCTGCTGGATATTTCTGTTTCCCAGAGGAGTGCCTTGTTTTTCAACAGCCCGTGATTGGTGAAATAAAAATGGAGGATTATGCAACATCGTGGACTAAAATCTAATGTGAGTTTGTTACTTTGCCTAAATTGCAGCTTTTTACTCCAACATGATCTCTGTATTTAAAATCAAATTACATTCTTTTTTCTAATAACAGTTCAGCAAAATTCCACTCAGTGAAATGGGTCTAATAGCAGATCGTGTTACTAAATACTCTTTAATTTGAGGCAAATATTGTACAAAGGTATGCTTCAGTTTGCATAAGGAGTTTGAAAAAAGGAGAAAGAGGAAGGGGTGGCATGTTTATCTTGAGCACCAACATCTAAACTTTAAAACAAAGAAAATAGATAAATAACATAGGTTTAAAAAAAAAAAATCATTCGAGTCTGAGAATGTGCTCTTTATCAGTTGATGAATCTCTGATTCTGTACAGACTAATCCCAAAGGAACAGTTGTCTGTGGAGAGAAGGAATACAGGGGAGCCTGACTGTTGTGGTACCACCAGACTATCAATTCCTAAATCTAACACACACTGTAAAGCTGTGGTAAGGAGGAAACTACAGCTGAAGGAGAATGTGCGGACCTGGATCTTACTCTAGAGATCCCTCTGCTTTTGCAGCTACCTCATACTGATATTTTACATGGCCTCAATCAACTGAGTAGGAGCAGATTTTCAGATCCCACCATCCTGTCGTGTAGTTTCAGTCTTCAGCTTTGTGTTTGGAATGAATTCTGTATATTCGTATTGCAGTTTGTGATTCATTTTTAAATGTAATTACTACTTTTTTTGTCTATCTGTATTATAGGAGTATCTTTTGTATGAGCATTTGAAGTGTGAAGTTGGATGTTACCTACTGGGAAAGAATCTTGCAGTTTTATATATATTTTTCCCCATTAGATTTTTGTCTTTGCAGTTCACCTGGTTATAAAGGATACGTACTGTCTCTCAGAATTGGAAGTTGTATCTGCTGGAGAATTAGACTGATTTCAAAACTCTGTATTTAGTTCTCTCTCTGCTTCTTGGTGTAGATGCTTGTAGTCAGTACTGATGGAGCAGCCTGTGCTGCTGCTTGTGATTATTTCGTTATAGGTGCTGGAGTTTATCTCTGTTAAATCCCATGCAATTCTTATTGACCCTGTCATGTCAAGTCTCTGAATAGTGGCTTTTCTGCCCACTCTAACTCTCCTCTCCATTCTGTGTCATCTGCAGACTTGCAGATTCACTTGCGTTATCCAGATGATAAGAATAGAAAACTGAGAAGATGGTAAGATAAGAAAACTGAGAAGTATTAGACCTAGTGTCTAATTAATGATTGATTATACGTGTAAAAGCATGAAACATTAACAATTCTTCATATTAGCATGAATAGCTGCAATGAGCTATTGATTGTGAAATCTAACTTTTTTTTTCTGCAGTAGTGCTTGCAAACTTAATTTACATCGTGCACTGAAGGATCATCGATGCACTGATTTCATTGCCACACGTTGCTGGCAAGACCTCTTCACCATGTCTGGGTGTCTGAAAAAAATATTAGGGAAACATATGCTGTGTTTCTTCAGTGTCTTGTAACTTAGCCTAGCAGGTGGAACCATAGATATGAACCAGGGCTTGGGGACAGGGTATCCACTCCTGTGCTGGTAGGTGGGAGCTGCCAGCAAATGATTATCAACCCACTGCTGTGAAGTTCAATACCAAACATCGAACCATTTGCACAGGTACTTCTTCTGCTTCTTACTTAATCAGAGGATGGTAAAGACTTGTTTAGATGTAGTCTTTTAGAATGTTTAGTGATGACCTCCATTTAAGCTGGCTCTGTTTCCACTAGTAGAGGGAATTAGAGCAGTTTCAGTCTCTCCTCTACTCTGAGTCTGACTGGATATATAATGCCTCAGATGCTTCTCTGAGAACTTACGTAACTAGGCTCCTTCTTTCTTAAACAAAATACAGCCTTTCTTGCAAGGAAGGGCACAGTCCTTTTAGAAGCATTGTCATTGCTTGATACGTTTCCAAATTTTTCTATGCTGACAGTAAGTTTGGGCTTTTTAGTTGCTTGTAAATTATACTTTCCTGCAAAGATCTTTGGATTTTGTTTGCAAACTCAAATTGCATTACTCAATGCCAAAAATAGGACATTAAAATGTTTTCAAATATACGTTGTCTTATTACATGTTATTATAGAAGTTACATTTCCAGAAAACCACTTTCGGTGTCCAGATGACAATAAGTTTAAGCAGAGAGTACTTGAATTACTATGTACTTTTTAGGTGGAACTCTTGCATGATCTAGTGCCTTTTCTAGACCTGCATCTAAATTAGAAAGTAGAAAACTGTACATCTGGGAACAGATTCAGTTGCTGGGAGTACTTGATTCCCCGTTTGAGTTTTCTTACCTGTTTCTAGATTTATTTTCTGATTTGAAGAAACATTTCTGTATCTGAGAGCTTGACTGTTCTCCCAAATATATCTAAATAGAAAGTTTTGTCTGTGATTGTTAATCGTGGCTCACGTAAAGTTTGGAGCTATACCACTGCTGTAGTGCATTCATGCTACCTCTTTAAAGGAATGATACAGCCTAGCTGGTCTCACTGAGATCACCTACCCCTTCCTTTATCAGTTCTCCCTTCTGGTGTACTTTAATGTAGAAAGACAATAAGAAGATTCTATAGATAAATTTGTAAATATCCAAGTTAACAATCAGTGTAGCCAATTTTATTCTGTGATCAATATTTGCAATGTGTATTTCAGAAACTATTTAAAAACATCTATGGAATGAAGTGAGAAAACTTGTTTAGAGCTTAATTTCATCACTGGAAATCAGATTTGAAGTAATGGTGCAAGCTGGAAAATAGTTCAAGTCTGTTCATGAAGTCATGGCTCTTACCTTAATGCAGACTTCCATTCTTGAATATCTCATGGTTGAGTGAGCAGTGCAAGTGCCGTCTGTGCCAGGCCTCCTGCAGTTGGTGTTTCACTGCACTCAAAAACTCCATCTACCAAATCGTTGTGCCAGCAATTCAGCATAAAAAGAATGCAGACAAATTCCTACTGAACCAAGTCATTCTTCAGCCTGTCTAGAGTACGCCTTGCTGCCTGCCAGTCTGAGCATTTTCACAGAAGTTCTACTGGTCTGCTTAAATTTGAGCTTAAAACAAAAAGGTAGGAAGTAGTTATCAGAGCTCCCGTGTTTCTTATCCCCCTTGTGGGCTCGTTTTAGAAACTGCCTCTAAAAACTTTATAAACTATATTTTAGAAACTCTATTGTCATGCTTCTGAAAGATTTAAGTTAACAAATTCAGTTAGTGTTGTCATCTGGATCTGTTCCCTTGATTGGCTGAGGAGGTTTCATTACAGCTGAGATAGATTGAGAAGATGAAATACAGTACTCATTTCTTTTGCTTTCAAATGACAAATGTCTGTGGCTTTATGTTACTCTGTGTGTTTTAAGAGTCTACACCCATGTCAGACCGCGGCTTAAACTTTGGGTTCTAGCCCATATACTGGCAAAACTGCACGGAAGGCTTTTTTTGGTACCACCTCCAGCTTCAGGGGACAGACATCAGCTGTATGTCTCTCCGTGCCTGTCCCTGCAGATTGGTCAGCTAGTCTTGTACCCCTTTTCCCTGCTGCTTTCTACTTGGTTATTCTTTACATGCTGTGATGATTGCTCATTATTGTGTTAATGGCTTCCTTGATGGTGGCAGTATCAGGAAAGTAAACTTTAGTGTTGAAGACTTGTTAGAAAATGGTCAGTAGTTGTGCTGTCTCTGCAGCTGTTTTTTTGCTTCTTAAGGTTATAGAGCTATTCCCTGTGGAGCAAATCAGCAGGGCCCAGCAGTGAGCTCAACTTAGTGTTTGTTGAAGGCTTGCATGAAAGCAAACCTTCACAAAACAGTTGTTAACGTGTATTTCTTCACACTTAAATGACGAGGCTTTAAAAATATATTTCTGATTCATTGAAAGGAGAGAATGCTGCTTTTAGAATTCAGAACTGGAAATGTGAGTCTTTGCCTGCCTGGCAGAAACGCACCTCCTCATAACAGCTGTTCCCTTTCACTGCATCAACGTCTTTGTTTGCAATTAAGTTTTGTAGCCTTAAATTTGATCTAAAGGTGTATGCCACTTGAAAGAACAAAAAAGGATGTCTGTGTAGACAGTGATATTTAATGAAGGACACTTTGAATTTGTGACATTGTCTTGTGTTGCATGGCATCCTTTGTTCCCCAACCAGCACAACTTCAGCTGAACCTTATTAAGTAATAAATAAAGTTCATGTGATGACTTTTTTTGTTATTTTGTACTAAAACTGGGTGGATAGGCTTAAAAAAAAGTGCTGTTCACACAATCATTGGTATGTTCCTTATTGATGTAGGAACAGCATGCCAATTTCAGTAAGTGATCTTTAATCTGCAGGTGACTTTTTTGAGTTCATTTTCAGAGGTTGCATGATATTAAACAAAAAGGAGCTGTTTGTTTGTTTGCAGTTAGTAGCCTGCTAATTTGACATAAGAATCTATCATTTAGAGTAAGCTTAGCTGGTGCTAAATTAGATTCCTTGAGACTTTCAGAATTGTGCCTGTGAGCCTCAGGCACTTACGCAAGATGTGACAGCCTTCTGTGCACTTCAGCAGAGGTCAGGAGACTACCCAAACCATGGGACTGTTTGTGTTCTGAGTCACTGGAATGTAAAAAAAGCACAGGACGGACTTGATCTTACGTGAATCTTTTATCACTATTCCTAGGAAAAAAGCTCCATGCTATAAAATCTTTTATAGCTGTTTCTGGCCTTGGGCAAGAGAAACCAAAGTCGAGTGATTATTCTTGCTGGTCTGTTCTAGATGATGTCAGAGATTCTGTGTGCACGAGTAATATTTCCTGCAGTGTTTTCCAGTATGCTGGCAGTCTGGGGAGTGTTATTCTAGAGCTGGCAGCTGTGATCATTTTACGCACTGTGTCATCTAAATGGCTTCAAAATCTCTCTTAATGCTGTAATGTACTAGTAGTCTGTTTATGCCAGCAGCACTATGCTGATATTGCTGGAAAAGCTGGACCTGTTGTAGCTGTTTTTAACCCATTAACATGTTTAGGATCAAAGGCAGCTTGATATCTAAATTCAGGTAGAATTGCAACTCTCCACCACTAAGGAGATTAAACTGTGCTTGACAATATTTGTGATAATCTGAGAAGAGAAAGTAGCGTGACTTACCTTCACATCTGAGCTGTGTTGTACAGCCTTTGTAAAGCATGGATTGTATGATGTTACCCAAGCAAAGGTAGTTGGTTGTGAAGCAGGAAGTCAGGAAATCCCCATAGGATTTGAGAAAATTTACTGAACCATGGTTACACACACAGTGACTGTTTGTACATTCTATGACTGTTTCATTCACAGTAAAGATGCTGAGTTGATTCATGCTGCCAATACCACCAGTACAAGGAATTTGGCAAGTGTGTTTCATTTCTCTTTGTGTATTTATCTAGGCAGTGCCTCCTCCTCAGGCACTGGATAGTTACTTCTGTGAGGCACACTGAAACACCAGAACACTAAGGGATTAGGGATTTCATTTTGGAAGTCAAAATGAACTCCAGACACCACAAGTGCTTGTGAAGATGTTACATGGAGAAGTTACATGTGTCCCAGAGAACAGAAATCTGAGGTGTTACAGTTTGTTCCTGGTGCATATTCCTCACTGAATGTCTATGTTACTTGAACACTTACACCTCTCCTGACTGACTCCAGAGAGCATGATGAACGGAAGGAAAGAAGATGTGACAGCCTGATCTTCGAGGCATGGGGCAAACAAGCCTGCTGCACCTTTAAATTTGATGGCCTGTGTTGTGTTCTGTGTCAGCTAAATGAGAGTAATGAAGGATTTTGCTTCCTTTTGAGCATATTGACTGGAGCATACAAGATTCCATTTTGTTTTCTGTTAACACTTGTCAGCAGTGAGATTTCACTATGGCATTCAAACTTTGTTCTTTGGCTGTTGATAGGGACTTTCATTAGACTGTACGTGTGCCCTGAGACAGTTTTATTCTTAACTTCTGGGTGTAGTTAAAGGAGTTTCTTTCTGACCAAGTCCTGCAGTTATAGTCCTAGCTGATATTTTTCTTTGGCTCTCCCTTGTCTTCATGCAAAACCCACATCACCGAGGCATCTGTTTCCCTGTGGAGGTGAGCTCCTTGCTGCCCGGAGGCTGGGGGTGAAAGCATCCACTGAGATGTAAGGTTAATGAGGATGATGGTGATATCTCCACTGGTGATTGAGAAAATCTCTGAATAGAGATTAGAGTTCAATCTAAGAGCAGATGAAAGTGAAGTTGCATGTATATGGACTAGAGAAGTAGCTGAAGACAAATGAAGCGATAACAGTATCAGGAGATGAATGGAGACTTTTCTAAGTCGTATGCAAGATGCTGCGAAGTAATTGAGGAGAGAGGTCAGCATTTTACTCGCCATGGAAAGTAGTTGCTATCAGGTTCTAGTGCAAAGGGTGAAACACTTTGAGTAGTAACTGTAGAACATAACTGCCAGCTACTTCTTCAGTTAAAAATATTTCTGAAATATGTACTTTATGGGACAGTTGATGTAACCTTGTTTAATGTAGATTTCATACTACACAGATGGAGATAAACTGGAAACCATTTATTGAATGTACTGTATTTCTTTCTGTTGAAGTGATTTGGAGAGTCAAAAGGTGGGACCTGATCAGTAAGGCAATGATCCAACCGGTCGCACACCATGCCATAGCACACGGTCCAGGGTTCCAGTTTCTAACTTGGATGGTCTGCTCATAAACACCGCCCGCCTGTACCCAGGCTGTAGAGGCAAATGCCACCTATGCTTTTCTAATATAGCGCTTTGTGAAGGGCACGTGTAACAAAATAGGTGAGAGCTGTCTAACACAAAGGATCACTCCAGAAAGAAATCTAGTTCTGTGAGAACTCTTTCAAGTAAAAACAATTCTGAGTAGAGAGTCATGTTTGTACAGGGATATGGATGTATGTGTAGGAAATTAGATTACATAGAACAGAACTAGTCCCAGAGGTTAGGATACTAAATGGAGCATATATCTAGAACTGTATATATTTCCCTGGTATTGTATTAGATAAATGATGACACATCATTCAACGCGCTTCTCAAAAACATACAGCAGTATCACAGTTCTGTAAGATTTAGAGTAAGTCACTAATGAAAAATTTTGCACAGAAGAAAAATAAGAACTTAAGTACTTTGAGTGTTTAGAATTTCCTAGTTTAGTTCAGGTGTGCTTTTAGAAGTCTGCCATAGCTATAGATTGAATAACTTGCCAAGTTGTTATCCTGAGAGTCCAACTAGCATAACTGTGAGGTTGTACTTGACTTACTTTGTAACCTGTGATCACTCATAACAAATCTACATGTGTTTGTATCATGGCAGTTCCCAAGTTAGACCAAATAACCAGGATACGAAAATAATACCCAGAGGTCTGCCTGATCACGCAGAATGGAATTTATATTACCCTCTTGCAACATACTGCATTCAGTGAAACAATACTGTATGTAGAGGTACAGCCACACCTAAACCAGAAAGTCCTGTAAATGTCCAATGTAAATGCCACTTGAGTCTGAGAGGATGGACTAAATGGACGTGTCCGTAGGATGAACCGCAGTCGCAATCGGCTGTCAGAAAAGAAAGAATGAGAATTAGCACAATCACATTTGTTTTTCCATTCTCAGGACTCCAGGGAGCTGCAGTCAACAAAAGTGCTCTCTCTTCTGTGCATGCAGGAAGCCAGAGATCACAAATAGGTAATTGGAGCTGGAGTAGATGCAGATCATTTGAAAAATTGCTTTCTGTGCAAACGGTTTAAGGGGTTGTAGGGACTAAGCAATGTTAAAACACATTGAAAACCTTTCCTGGCTCTGCCTGACTTACAGGCTAGTTGCAGCCTGTTTCTTCCAGTTAAACATCTGAGCTTGTGTGATAAGTGCGGTCCGTGTCCCAGCTTTCTATCCAGCCTAATGCTAACTGTAGTTATGCTAATAGTGCTAAGTAGCAGTGGCTGTGGATCAGAACCCATTATGATTTACTCTCCAAGCTTTGAGGTAAATCTTCAGAAATAACCCGTGTGATTTACAAGCTAATATCTCATTTTAAAAAGTGATTCAGGCACTTGGCTGCTGTTCTCCCATTGAATTAATTTCCTTTCCCTGTTTGGCAGATAACAGGTCTTTCCTATTTGCGCAGTTTGACTGCTGTCTTCTTTTCAGCTAACTGGTTTTGCAGAGTGTTTTTCACAAAGAAGAGAGGAATGTGTAGTGTTTCCATGGGCAGGATCACCAGCCTTTGGGATTAGGGGCTGGTTGGTTGCTTGCCAGAAACACTGATGTCTTGATGTCTTTTGTGCTCTTCGTACTGCTTAGATTCTCCAGCTGGTCCAAGTGCCTCTGATGTCAGCTGACCTACAGAAGCAGAGACCAATTCAGGTAATTCATTATAATATTAAGATAACGTTCATATCTTCATGACTGTAAATGCAGTTACTCTTTTCCCATATTGTGGCTTTTTTTTTTAATCACTGCAGTATTCCCTGAAGCTTGTGGAAGCCCGGACAGGCTGCTGAGTGTGAGAGATGCTCTATTTTAAGCTGAGGTGAGTTTGTGATTCCAAGATTGAATAACTGATGATTTAGCCAGATATTAGAGCCATTATGTCTGTGCTCTTTCAGAAGCTGTTGGAATTGTGGGGAAATCTCTTTATGCTGTACTTAACGTAGCCAGGCCAGTAAAGGTTCACCTGCTATCAAAGCTTCTTCAAACTGTTCATGTGAAGATCTAGTTAACTAAAATTAATGGTGCCATATGAGCTGTACAACTAATTTTTAGGAGTATTGAGTTATTAAAATTAGAACAACTTTCTAAGGAAGTGGGAGTGGTAGTGTCATTAGAAGAGGCTGCAGTAGAGGACAGACAGGTAAATGGACCTACTGTTAACAGTGTGAATGTGCTCTTTGAGATTGGATGGATTTGTCAATATGTGGCTTGGGAAATTTTATACGAGAATGCAACATATGCTGCATGCTGACAATATGTTTGTTATGTGATTTTTATTTATTTTTTTCCAGCTGAGGGTGTTCTGGTTATGTTTTTCTGCTGCTTTGCTAAGAATGTTAGACAAGAAATTGCCCCACCACCCAAACTGTCCCTGAGGGACTGTGCAGCCATTAGTAAGCAAATTGGCTGCCTGGCATCTGCCCAGCTGCTCATCCCTATTTAAAGCCCCTAATGAGTATTGCAGCACAGAGTGGCTGTTACTTCTAGGACTGTATCTTTCATCTGTGAATCACCTTTCCAAGTCTCCAGCGGTTTTTCTAAGAATCCTAAGAAGCGGGGGGGAATTATGTGTTTATCTGTTGTGACGGACTCTGGTGGACCTGGGAAGCCCAGGAATCAATTTTTAAAGCAGGTCCATGGCCTCACCAAAAAATAAAAACTCACATGCGGAGCGAATGCAGTACTTGCAGTGATGTTCTGTGCCGAAGTGCTGTGCCACGATGAGCCTTTCTCAATGGCCATCCCTTATGTCTCATTTTCTTTTATTCAGAGGAGAACTGTTATTGTGATGTTCACATTCTGCAGTGACTGCTCAGTGCATCCACTCCTTTGCTCCCATCCGGAGTTCAAAGCTCAGTGTAACGTCTCTTCCCTTCTGAATCTCTGGTCTTGCTTCATCCCAGTGATTACTGGTTACTTTGTCCCGTGTTCTGTCTCTGGTGCTTTCCTGCTTTTGCAACAACTGTTTTTATGGCCAAGCCAAAAGCTTTCTACAAATAGGTAACCTGTGCACTGGGCAGAGCTGTTCCAGCTGTCACCTGGGGCCAAGGGTGTCCTCCACTTCTGACCTTTCCACTCA